>UYYA01000135.1:0-105891 GCA_900624975.1 Angiostrongylus costaricensis | reverse complement strand
TGCTGGGAGGTTTTCCTGGATGTCGGACTGCGATGTACAGGAGGGGATCCGTCACTTCAGCAAGGTCTCCCAAGCTGAGATGGAGTCCGGCGTCTCCATCTGGAAGCCCAGCTAAGAGTAAGTAACTACGAAGGTAAATCTCCCTCCGATCCACAAGGACGGCGACTTCCTATGGTGGTGTCATCCTCGGACATAAATGTATTGATGCCGCAGTAAACCGACTTCTCTTAGATGTGCTTGTGAGATTTACTAATATTTTGTTATCTTGCAGCTGCGAAATTTGAAATTTATGCCTTAAACTTAAGGACACTCTTCATCACCAGAAATCTCTTGCTACAACCATTAACGCATTATCAAAAACTATGTTGTTCACAATGTTATACCTTTTTATTTTCTGCCTACTATGATTTCGCGGCAAGGTACTAAGCGAAATACAACCACAACGTTGATGAGATATTTGCAAAACTCTGGACCACAGGTGTCTATGGTGGGGAACGAAGGCGCTATTGTCCTTCCAGGGGAGTAACGCGTTCACCACCACACCATGCAGGTCCTTTGTTTCGCCTGTGTCTCAGCTATTTCTATCGATCTTCGCCACAGCAATCACCTGCCAGCGGGATTGATCTGGGGCGCCCAACATAGACACCTGCGGTCCAGAGTTTTGCAAATATCTCAGCAACGTTATGTTGTTCACAATTATTACACGCTCTCAAAGAATCCCAACATGTTTTAGCAAATGTAACTTGGGTCACAGTGGGTTTTGTTAAATGATATACAAAAGTCACTAGCCTCCACAGAGTTTCGCTTGCAAAACAGATGCTATTAAATTCGTAACTTTTTGCTGTCGGAAACGAATTCGGTCGAATGTCGGGTCATCGGCGATTTGCCGGATGACGAATAGACAGTTCGATAAGGTGTCCAGAAGAAGTTGCGAATCCAGGATCCATCGACATTGGAGGTCGTGGCGGTTGAGGGCATTTCAGGGGGAAACCGAGAGCTAGACCGTGTTAATAAGTGTATTTCAAAAGTAGTACATGTGTGGATTGTACAACACTGAGCGCAAGTAAGAATTTCGTCGGTCTTTCATTATGAACTCCAGTGATTGATCATTCTCTTGATGCTGGCGTATGAACGACGACGCACATGGAGGCGCAGTTACCAGTTACTTATCCACAAGTTTTCCATGGCTAATATTCACTAATATATGCACCCACACATGGATGAATAACTGTTTAGCATAACGCACACCGTGTTCCCATCCACTGGGTCCAACAGTCTCTTAATTCACCTACTGGGTCAATATTGGTAGGTGTTGTGCCTCTACATTTCATCTAAAGCAGTACTACGTGACGTCGTGCGTAACTTGTTAAGAATTCGTCGATGAGGCGTGTAGTGGAATGGTCAGAGATACCCCGCAATAGACACGTGGTTATCGGTTCCATCTCACACCCACGCCCACCCAACGTTTTGTCTTTTAGGATTCAGGAAATTGCAACTACACTTATCTGGGAAGATCTAGGGTACCCGCGAGTCTTAGCTGCGATTTTTTTCTTCCGTGGTCTTCCGTGGTCCGTGGTATGTTATTCTGTATCGAATCAATTTTACCCAGTTGACAAACACTTAATCTTTCAATTGGCTTTTGGCGAAACCTCCGGCTGTCTATAGCACATTCATTCGAATGAATTCATTGCTTTCTTAATCGCTTCCAACACGGCTTGTCCCAATTAACGCGAGCCGCTTGCCCTTGAATATCATTGAATTTAAACGGTTGTGTTCCCAGTTATGTATATATCTTACAGGGATACTTCACAGTTATTTTGCTAATTTGTTTATGCAGTGAATAAATCTTCTTTGCAATAAATTTGTACAGTTCACTTTAATCATGCCAGGTATTTTAGTTTGATTTCCATCGATTATTAAATGAGAACAGGAAGTGGATCTCATGCCGTCATAAGAAAGGATTACTTTCATTTTTGTGGGGAAAAAAATGAAAAACAAAAGGCAATCAACGTCTATTCCAAGAGTTCCTAATTTGTCCAAATACAAAGAAAATAAAGATATTGCACTGCTAACAACTGGAATATAAACTCCGGCTAATTGTGAACTACTGAAATTGGTTATTTGTATTGTCAGCATTTCACATCTACCCGAAGCTTCATCACAGCTCCATTCGATCAACCGTTTTGCGTTTTTCAGTGGCGTTGCGGGTGAGGTTCTTGAAATGTTGTGAGTTTCTGAACTCTCTGTACAACGAAAAAAAGCAGTGAAGTGACTGAATACGACTACGTGAGACCGGAACGTCAACGAGATTGAGGCAGATATCCGTGTACTCCTCCAGGTCAACATCAAGTTCAGCTGACGGCATCTGAACAATAAAACGCTATTACTTAAGCCTTATATTAGAATAGTTCTCGAAAGGTCTTGCAATGATGAAAATAGAGAAACGAAATCGTTTCCAAATGCCGCTTTTTATGTCAGCATAATGTTCTGTTTTTTCTCATCGTATTTTCTTAAAGTTTTACTAATTTTTGTATCAAAGGAAGCGAATCAGAGCAACGCTTGAAGATAACCATAATATTGTCAGCTTTTCCGTACAGATCGATATTTAGAGAGGTTAAGACAAACCTTCACTCCTTCAAGACAGCGTTCGAAATGTGGATGAAATTCCTGCATGAGACTTTCAATGTCAGGCATTGGACCACGAAAGTGTACAGTGGATTGCGAAGGACGTGTACGATGAAGTTCCTCAAAATAAGGATACAATCATTTGCATACAGACCCTATAACATTCACAAAATAAAGTGGAAAAGTAATAAACGAAAAAAAAAGACCTCCTATTACACCTCATATGGCGAGTGCAATACCATGGTTAGATGTTCCCCTGTGATGAAGATGGTCTTTGGTTCCACCCCAAATCACCGACAATCTAAAATCCTCACCTCCAGGGCTCACATTGGCTCGGAACCTTATTGGTTCGAAGGAAGCAGTGGAATGGTACAGCGACAGGCCTCCAAAATTCATTATTTAGGCAGACCAAATACTATTCAATAATCTCTGGGCTGATACGAATAGAATCAAACGTATTGAGCATACTTAAGGGTTTATTCATCACCTGACGCCATCCTTTGTGTTCTTTATAGAAGATTATCAATAACAGCTGCTAACGTTCTGCAAACGGTTTGAAGCACTGACGGGATATGATGTTGCGGAATAAGTGCTGACAAATGCACAACGCGGCGAGGATTTTGAAAATTTTGTATTGGCCGAATCGATGTTGAAGTAGAAGAGGGCTTGTTGGCCGCGTCTTTCTGCTATTGATGAGGACAAATTTGAACGCTTGCTGAAAACAACTATATGCGGAACCGTCGATGATTTTCAACAATAGTTAATGCGAATGTCTCAACTGTTTCAAAGCGCTGGAAAAAGAGTTGAAAACCAATAAGGCTCGACAAATGAAGGCCGCCCAAATAGGCTACACTTCGCACTACCAACTCTGAAAATGTTGAGCAAACTGGGCTACGAAACTTTACCTTCTCTACTATACTCGTCCAACCTCTTCCCTTCCAACAAATACTTTATAAAGCATTTAGCCAACTTTTTGCGCAAGAAATGCTCCAGAAACCTAGTTGAGGCCGAAACTGCTATCAACGAAATCATTGCCCTCAGAAGTCTAAACTTTTGTGCAACTGGTACAAATAAAATGGTTTCACGTTGGCAACAATGTATTGATTCCCATGGTTTTTGTTTCGACTTTTTAAAGATGACCTGAAATCACATATATCACACCGTGCGGAATTCAGCACTTCTTGCATTCGATTCGTTTCCTCGTATCCGTCATTCATAAAGGTCTTAGAGCTCTTCATGCGTGTGGCTTTAGCTCCTTTCTGATCTTTTGTCTTCGTTACGAATGACGCCAAATATGTTGCACGAGCCGACTCTCCCTGGAGCACTGGATCAGGCGTGCTAAGGTATTCTCATGTAGATTAGAGCGAGTTAGATGAGCCCAGAAAGATCTGGTATCAATTCCTCTACCACGGACGTACGACGGAGGTTGGTGGGCCTGGCGAGCGTTGGGTTTTCCACGCAATGAACAGTATCACCACTGCTGTGCTATGCGCTTTCATATATTTCGATTAATGAAGTTCAGTCTAAGAAGAAATACTCCACTTTAAAGAGACAAGCTTAAAAGTCGCTTTTATTACTTATTTGTTACTGGATCTCAACAACAAAAATGCACCTAGCAGTTATCAACTGGTACCGTCTTCTATAATCTATTTATAAAATTGCCTACTCTAATAATAAGCTGCTATTGTAATTCAAAGAGGGTGGAAGCTACGTTAATTACATGGTCGACATCTGAAAGCGGTGATTTAATTTCTTTATGTTGAGACCTTTATGCTGTTTAAAAAACTATCCATTACATATTTCCTCATCTTCGCTTCAACTGGCTCTTAGCAAAATATCTACCCTAGTCTATCCTATCACTGTTCTTCACGACCCATAGATGCTAAGCTATTGTTAAAATAGAAAATTTCTCCTATTCAATCAAGATGAAACCCGTGGCGTTTCTCAGTTTCATAAAGAGTTGCTATATTGCTTTTTAACCAATTTTATATAGACTTTAATAAACCTCCATATCTAAGGCCAACGAGTTATCCGCATAAAATTACCACAAATACAGAAACATAATCTTCTTCACTCAAAATTACCCGAACTACAACCTATCTTATTTCCTTGCTTTATTTTATATGACCCGTCTCAACGTCTACTGTGCGGTTCCCGGAACTTGTCACATTCAATTCGCTTCCTCGCATCCATTGCCCACGAAGATTTTCCAAGATCTACATGTGGCTTCGGTTGCTGCTTGAGGATTTTCATTTATTCTTGAATGTCGTAGAATACTAGTCGAACAATTCTCCTTGGAGACCTGAGATAGCCAGGCAGGAGTGTTCCCACTTGGATTCCAGAGAGTGGTTTTTTTCCAAACAAGTCGGGCACCAATCTCCTGACTCTGGAGGGATGAGAGGCTTAATTGGTCCGGAGCGGAATCGAACTAGCACCATACTCGTGATAACGGATATCACACCCACTGTGCTGTCCGCCCCTTTACAGCCTATCTTACTGAGAATTATTACCGATCTACTCACCCAGTAAAAAACATTCGCTTGAATAGTTCCCAGGATCGACTTTCTATTAACCTCGGCATTGGGATATGAACGTGTCGTTTTCTTGTTCAGCTATCGCAAGGTTTCTAAACAGCATACATTTATTTCCATAGAAAAACACAATACAATACAACGCTAGCTGACGTTTCGGTAGTATCGCCTTCTTCAGAGCCGCTTTTTACGTCACTTCCAATGAGGAAATTTAGAACAGCTGACTAGGATGTGGGATGGTGCAGTCGTCAACCACATGCAACTATAATCAGCTGTTCTAAACTTCCTCATTGGAAGTCACGAAAAAGCGGCTCTGAAGAAGGCGATACTGCCGAAACGTCAGCTAGCGTTGTATTGTATTGTGCTTTTCTATGGAAGTAAATGTATGCTGTTTAAAAACCTTGCGATTGCTGAACAAGAAGACGACACATTCGCTAGAATATTGATATTTCAAAAATGATGCATTTCAAAAATAGTTTTAAAACATTTCCATAATAGGAAAAAAATATGAGACTAACCCGGCAGAATATAAACACTGGTATGATACATCGGCAGCTAACATAATTTAATGCATAGGATAAATATGCATTCAATCTCCTTAAGGATGTTACGAATAGAGGAGAACACAAATGACACACTCGTTTTGGAATCTAAGTATACCGAGCGCTCTATCTTTTATAGTGTCATGCAATTTCATTCGAATATCTCTGCACTTCGACAGATAAAAGCTGGAAACCAATTTTAACGAATACCGTACCTTTATATCGGTTATCCACTTGTCGATTTCATGAGCAGATTTGTCACCGCGTTCCAGTTGCTTCACAGGTGCATCTAATTGAGAATTCACCTAAGTAGAATCCACTGATAACAGGTAATCGACAGTTTTTTATGTTTTAGTTACTATCATAATAAAATCAAGGAAAAAGCAAATAACAACAAACTACTTCTTTGTTAGCATGACGTAATTGCATTGCTAGTATTGTCGGATCACTTTGCTGTATAGCTGGCTCATCCAGTTGTATAAGACCGATGTTATCATCAACCTAAACGTCGACAACAAAATGTTGAACTGCTTAAGAAGTATAAAGCTAAAGCTCTCTCGGTTTTGATCAATTGCTGAGGAATGCGCCATGCATTCGACTTCATTAAGTATCGTTGGAGGTGATTGAATGCATATCTGGCCCATACAATGACTCGCGGTGGACTATCGATGTATTGAGCCAGCGCTGCTATTCTCCCAGACAAGTCTGGTACCAATTTTGCTGACTCCGGAGGGATGGAAGGCTTGGTGGGCCATGCGCGCTGGGATCGATTCCACGAGTGTGTTGCAAGGTGCCTCCGACCACTGCGCCACATGCGCCCTAGTTGAGAAGTATAAATCAAATAACGTGCCCTCACTACGACTGGATTTAGGAAATACTAAAAAGCCATGTTTTCTATCTGACAAAGAAAAACATAAAACAGAAGCATCTATAAACTAATAGTGGACTGATAACATTTAAATGTACTGCAATCTCTTGCAAATATCGGAAAAGTTTGGGATTTGCATCCGTTTATGAGAATCGAATATCCGAATATTCGACCACAACGAAGATTCGGTTCATTCGATAAAACATTTCGGAAAATATTTTACTGTGCAGAATTTAAGCTAAACGTAGAATTCAAATAAGAAGTTTGAGAAAGCTCATTTTCTGGTAACACACTTCGTCCGGACGCGGAATTTTGATCATCGCGTCGATGTCGCCGATAGCTGGTATGTAGTCCATCACGAACGGCCTCAGTAACGGTCGAGGATGAATCTCTTCCGGTTGGTAACCATCAACAAACGACAACAGTTGAAGTTCATCACTATTAAAACCATGGATTGTGTTTTGAACCGTGTCAGAATACTCTGAAACAGTATGAAGATTTGAATCACAACTCAAAAAACGTCTTATGCGATTTTTGTCTGGTGTGTAACTCTGGCACTAAGCTAGAACAACGTTGCACATAGATGCTTGGGCAAAGGAAAATGAGAAAAATGAAAAGTTAACATTTGTCTAACTTCACCAAAGGTTCAATTTAAAAAAATATAGTTGATGCTATTGAGTTTCATTCACTCTAAGTCTACACCCCTCCATCAACCACTAAAATTTGCTCCCTACAAATAAGGTGAAATATTACATTTTAACTCGCACAACAACCAATTTCTTATAAAGCCAAGATCTGTTGAATTTTTAAAGAAATACAAGGAAATAACTGAGCGACGAAACTGAAGGTTCATCATGGATCAAATTTCAATCCATTGGTACCGAACTCCAACATATGATGCACACATTTCTGGACAAACTGACCGAGATGTATCATAAAAAATGGTAAAGCTCTCGGCGTTGATTAATCCCTGAGGGATGCGCCATGCATTCGACTTTATTAAGCATCGCAAGAGGTGATTGAATACATATCTGGCCTTTAAAATGACTCGGGATGGTCTACTGATGTATCAAACTAGAGATGCTATCCTCCCAGACAAGTCTGGCACCAATTTACCGACCCCGAAGAGATGGGAGAGCTTGGTGGGCCATGAACGCGGGGATCGATTCCATGTGTGTGTCGCAGTGGCACCTCCAACAACTGCGCCACACGCGTCCTTGCATCATATAAGGTGCACTTTCTTTTCAAGCATTATCGACACGGAACACAATTCTTACACCTCTCACAATCATTTGATAGCATAGTGAACAAAGACATTGCCGTGCACGTCGGCCGGGAAAAGTTCTAGTCTGCATTTAGTAATATACAACTATTTTTTTTTCGCAGGAGTTCAATGACTTATAAGTTGACTGATAATTGACAGTCATTTAAATTTCAATCGTTATGATGAATCAAGGTCATCTTATAAAATAGGCAGGTACAAAAAATACAGAAATAGATTCAATATAATCCGCAGTACACTTCCAAAAGCTGACAACAATGCGGTTCTATGGCGGGCCATAGTAACACGAATTAAGCAAATGGAAGCAATACATACCTATACAGTTGTAGAACAAAGCCTCTCCATAACTCTTTCATATTCTCGAAGCCTTTAGGTCCTCTAGTCGTAAAAAATACTATCGTTTAATGTCAACAAATGACTAAGTTTTGTAACCGACACAAAATTAGGCATCGTTTCACTCGCTCACAATAGAAAATTAGGCGTGGGTTAAGAATACGAAAATAGGTTAAGAATACTAGATATGCGCGTTATTAAGAAAAGGTGCTATCATTCATACGGCAATGATATGACTTTGTTATCTATTAGAAATCCAAACAGACCCGCAAAAATTTTCTTTAATTCACACAGATAGAAAAAATCCCATTCATATCGCTTCAATTTACCATGACTATCGCCCTCGCTTTCCTCTTCAACTTGACTGGAGCGACGCATCATTTGTTGAAATGGTAACGTCACTTTTGACATGATCAGATCATTCAACGATCCTTTCTTGAAACCGTTACCTAAAAAGTAAGAAGAACAACAATAATTTAAAAAACATATCAGCATAACTGCAGAAATTATACAAGATTTAAAGTTACCTTTCCTTACTTCTACTCCAGTTTTAACAATAGCCATTATGAAATTTTCGCATACGAATGGATTACCTACTTGGATGCTGGAGCGCGTGTGGGGCAGTGGTTGGAGATGCCAATGCGACACACATGTGGAATCGATCAACGCGCCCATGGCCCACCAAGCCTTCCATTCCACCGGGGTCGGCAAATTGGTGCCAGTCTTGTCTAGATTGCATTCAATCACCTCCAACGATACTTAATGAAGTCGAATGCAAGGCGCATTCCTCAGGGATTGATCAACGCCGACAGCTTTAACCGTTATCGTTTTTTACTTGGATACTGGGACGACCCGTCCTCGCTGGTTGTGCGGACCGCAGCATACTCTCCATTTTTCGGAGTTCTCTGGTTTGCCCATTGTGTTTCCCTGGAGTCCCCAGATCGTCACCGCCACAGGCAGGCGCTAACCTTGCGGATCACAGAGAGATTTGCCACCATGTGATTAGTTTGATAGCAGGACGGTGATGGATCTTAGTATTCGTTTACTTTTAGCTGGGTTTCCTGATGGAAATTCTGCACTCATTCTCAGCTTGGGAGACCCTGCCGAACGAAGAATCGCGTTGTACATCGCAGCCCGACACCCAGGAACATCTCCCAGCCACAATAAGGCGGTAAACCATTGGAGTGGAAATACGAATCCATTACACCTTCATGTTTTTTGTGCTGAACGACACATATATTTAAATAAAATCATAATATTGAAGAAGATTCACAGTGATTTGACGATGTGTGCCCTGATTTCAGAATTTGTGAAGTGATAACAAGCAAAAAAAAAATTCTATAGACGAAATACAATGGGTATTCATAAGTTTTACCTTTGTGACGTCCGGATTTTGGAACTTGAGGTGGACTCTGATAAGCCGGTGGTGACGAAGGAGGATATGAAATATTTGAGGGCAAATCTAAATCCTAATAATCAGACCATTAAAAAATCGACAATTTTTAATATATTTTCACTTATAATGGATCTAAAATGCGTACTTAACGCTTCTTGATAACCAGCATCATGTGGTAGCTCAGCGTTCTAAAATAAAATAAAATAAATTAAAACCTGCTTAAATTGCACAAATTCAAGAATGTTGCTTTAAGAACAACATCTCAAAAACATTGTGATTTGCTCTTTTTCGTTAGAAATTCTCAAACCTGAACCTCAGCAGAATCGCTTTGGGAGAAGTCCGGTTGATTTCCTGAGAATCGTACCGATCGTGCACCTTAATACCACTTTTACCAATCATTCTATACCGATAAAATTGGAGCGCCTAATAAAGTCATTCTATGTTTTCTTTTCATTGTTCTTTTTTCCTACTCCTCAATTACTTTTTTCCCAGCAATGCGCTGAATTAGATTGACTGAGTGATAATGACGCTTCGTTTAAAGCAAAATATTATAAACTGTGACAAATAAAACGACTGCCACTGATCCCCTTATTTCTCTTACATTTTTACATAATAAAATTAACGTGCTGGTTGGTCTATCCGTTGTTGTAAGCATTGTCACTGTTGTTCCAATCATAGGCTTTTCTCTTGAATGCAATGGAATGTCGTCATCTGATTCTGATTTCGGAGGGACATCAATCTCTTGATGATGATAAATACCCTAAATGAATCGAATTCGTTACAATCAATGTAGCCTTGAAGCTATGTAGTAGTAATATTGGAGGGAAAGAAAGGAAAACTTTAGTAATGTTTGAAAGCAAATATTTTACTTTTTGTTTCCCACAACCTGATATTAAATATTGTGCGGAGCCTAACACTTTCTTTATGTGGCTCCATTCGTTTCCTCGCATCCATTACCGTTGAACGTTTTCGGATTTGAGTTTAGGTTCGGCCGATATCTGAGGACATCACATTCTTCGTGAATGTTGTTAAACGTACGTTAAGTTCCCTTTGGAATACTGGACAACCGTGCTAGTGCGAACATAGGTCTTCTTAATCTATTCTGCAGTTCTCAGGACCTGCTAATCATCATGTGACTCAAACGAGAAGGCTTAACATTTCTGTCCGTGGCCTATGGATGGCAGCTTTGCCTAGTGTTTTCTTCGTTTGACAGAGATGGACAGCGTCACGTCAGCCTCCTTGCTAGAACACTATTGTACAGTACCACTCCCATCCTCTCTGTATAGAGTTGTTTAATTTTACTGATTTGTGTCAAAAATAACCAACAACTAGGTCGCTAGGGTCCGCTATAAAAGCTGAGTACTCATGCATCCACGTAGATTATAGCTGAATCTCACTCGTTGGAGATAAATCCAATCTAAATCGCCTCCGCTATAACTCCCTCTCACTTTAACACAGGTTTCGGGGCGAATCTATGCATACAATGAAAAGATGAAGGATAAAGCTCTCGGCGCCGATCAATCCTTGAAAGATGTGCTATTCATCCTACTTCATCAGGCATCGTATAGGTAATTGAATACATATCCCGCCTATACAAAGATTCTGAGTGCCCTAACGATATATCGAATCAGTGTTTTTAACCTCCAAAACAGGGCTGCTACAAGTTTACCGACCCCAGAGAGATGGAAGGCTTGGTGAGCCTGCGGCGCGGGATCGAACCCACGTGTATTGTAAGGCACCTCTAACCACTACGCTGCAAGCACCTGACGTGCGTACAGTAGAACCCGAATATATCCAAGGACGACGACAATTGAATATTAATATATCTAAAAGCAATGTATAAGTCGTATAAAAACTGAATTTACCATAAGATAGACGACCCACCTCCATATCGAATTACGAATAACAGAAATACAGGTTCTAACGTTTAGTCGTTCATGCTGGGATGTGCCACTTTACTTTGTCACTTAACAAGCCCAACATCACCCATATGAAGGAGATAGTGGCAATCGTATGGGTATTATTCATTTACAATAATAAAAATTAGGTTCACTATGTCTATTGCCGATGTTAGAGCTCCGCAGACGAACAGATTTTTTTAATATTCCATATAACAAAAACCAGTGAACAGTGAGTGAAAAGAAGAATTCTCGAACGATTAGTAAAAAAATTCATAGCATTTTTTGATCAGCACTGAATGACTCCCTAGGGTGCTAGAGTCCAGGTTACTGCATTCATAGTAAAGCAAGAAAATAAGAAGATGTCATTGCTCAATTCTTTACCTTTGCTTTATTTCATATGTCCCGCCATCACATCTACTGTAAAAATTCTAGCACTTCTACCATGGGATTCGTTTACCTCGTATTCTTAGTGCACATAGGTCTTCGAACATTTCATGTGTTGCTTCGGCTGCAGTATGCAGTCTTGGAGATAGTCGGGTTGAAGTGTTTTAACGCTAGAAGAGAGTTGGGGAGGAAGTCGAAGTAGCACTTTGCCTCCTTGTTAACTGCATCATTGAGAGCGAGTTATATATACATATGTAGTCGATACTTGAACGGCCCGTCATCACTAGTTGCTCGGGACCCGGCAAAATCACCATTTTCGGTGATTTGTTGGTTAAGCCATTGTGGTTCCCTGGAAACCCAAGCACAGCCTGGTCAATGTCTGCCCCAGGTAGTCACCACAACAGGCAGTCGCAACCCTTGTGGATCAGAGAGAGATTTACCACCATGTGACTATGATACCAAGACGGTGGCGGATCCTGGTATAGGTTTATTCTTACTTAGGCTTCCTGATAGAAACGCCGGACTCCTTCTCAGCTTAGAAGACCCTGCCGAGTGGACGAATCCCCCCTCTGTAAATCGCAGTCCGACACCCAGGAATACCTTCCATCCACGATAAGGCGGTAAACCGCTTGGAGGCATATACATATATATACATATATGTATACATGTATACATACGTGTACATACAAATTTACATATACATATCCATGTACATATACACATATATGTATGTATCTATATATATGTATACACACGCATAGAGACGCGCGTACACATGGTATTGATCCCGTGCCCCAGGCACACCAAGCCTTCCATCTTAAACGGGATCGGCAGATTGGTACCAGACTTTTATAGGAGATTAACCACTGACTCGATAGATCGATAGGCTACCGCACGTCGCTTTGTAGGCCACATATGCATTGAATCACCTCTAACGATGCTTAATGAAGTCGAATCCATGGCGCATCCACTCGGACTGATCAACCCAGAGGGCTTAATCCCTTATCCTCCGTCCCTCTCTTTTCGTACATATATATATATATATATATATATATATATATATACGTATACACACATGCACATTTATAAATATATGTATAAATATACATTATGATAATAGGAGAAGATTGAACAAATAACGAGTGCTAGACAAACTGTTTCAGACACCCTGTTAAAGAATCTCTTATCACTATCGTACCTGGTCCTCTTCCAATCCACGAATTTGACTATTTTCGTCTTGAGATGAGTCGTCACTGATAGGATTACCAGTTGGAGTGAGCAGAGGTTGCGACTTCTTCATCGAATTGTAGCAATCGGCGCCCAATACATCACGCCCACATTGTTACCTAGACAACCACCTAGCACCAAGTACATAGTTGTAGTACGGATGCTACTCAGCATAAAAATCCTATGAATGTCTTGACTTAGCTAACAGTCTGTACAATCTAATTAAAGATATAATAATAATGAGAATCTAGTCGTTCTAAAGTACCACAAAAGGATTATCATCCCGTTGCCGTCCATCATGTCCTCAATCTGTGGCGTAGCATATGGAAATAAGGCTATTTTACACCTTAGTTCTTGCATTGTCGTCACCTATTTGCAGTGTCCCGTGCAGTGTTCGGCAAGACCAAATGGATATATTACGTCTACGAGACCTGCAATAAGCTGTATGTTCAGCATCCAAATTTCAACGGTCCATTCACTCCACATTCTTGTGTTAGTGCTTGTACATACTGCTTATTCTCCGTTTACGATGGCTGAGTGAAAATGGGAAGAAAAATCAAATTCATTTTTGCACAAGTTAAGACTCGATAGAAACCATCCTGTCGCATGGAAACGTCCAATCAGTTAAGCCAAATACTTGATACTTGATACTTGAACAGCCCGTTCTCACTAGTTGTGCGGGCCTCAGCATAATCACTATTTTTCGGAGATTTGCTGGTTAAGCCATTGTGGTTCCCTGGAATCCCGAGGTCAGCCTAGCCAAAGTCCGCCCCAGGTCTTCACCACCACGGGCAGTCGCAGCCCTTGTGGAACAGAGGGAGATTTGCCACCATGCAACTATGATACCAAGACGGGGGCGGATCCTAGTATAGGTGTACTCTTAGCTAGGCTTCCTGAAAGAAAAGCCAGACTCCTCAACTTGGGAGAGTCCGCTGAGGAATGAATCGCCCGCTGTACATCGCAATCTGACACCCAGGAACAACTCCCAGCCATGAAGAGGCAGTGTAAACCGCTGGAAGGGTTAGGCCAAATCAACACTACAAAATAGGAAAGTGTTGAAACAGGTACTCTCTCTCCGTCTCTCTCTCTCAACCTAATCTTGAAGAGCAAGTAGAACAAGAACGAAAAGAAAATCAAACAACGAATGGAAGACGACAACTATAATAGTACCTTCGGCATTCCTGATGGGCAAACAATTGGAGATAACGATCTATTTCCTACGACTTTGTATAAGGTCATCACTTTAGATCAAATGTCAGCGTAAGTTCACAGGTAGTCTTGAGTATTGCCGTCTCTGAAGAGCTTAAACCATTTAGATTAGCGCAACTCAAAAGGTGTTCACAAAAGGTTATAAATAGTGTAAAAAGCAACAATGACGCGCTCTATAACCCAGAATTTGATTTCGTTCTTTCAGGAAACATTTCCTCCATTCTCTTAACGCTCCACTGAGGCTAATACTACCTTTGCTTGCGCATGTTCACTCCGGAATTCAGACAGCTGAGCTAGTTCTCATGTCGCCACCGCTAATATTCACCGTGTGAATAGGATGACCTACAGTCTGGTGAACAGTGCTCATTCGCCATTTTAACAACTCTATAGATTTCCCTACTTTAAATTGGATTTCGCGTAAAAACGCAAATCAACTTCTGGACAATATATAATCCAGCCGTTCGTATTCCAGGTTCACTTATAGCAAAACAGCTTCGTTACATGCTGTGAAAAACGAAAGAGAGAGGTACCGGCAATAGGTGAAAAAACATACAGAGCTTTTCCACCGTGTCGTTATGACCTAGCTATATTTTGCATTAATGGCAGCCCTGCTTGGATAGAACAACGACATACGTGAGAAGTTCCGGTCTTCAGAAACATGATCACTGATGCTGTTAAGGATGCCGACATCTCTAATACGAAACCAAGATTACAAGCACGCCATACTAGTACTTGCTACTAGCCTGACATGATTCTGGAGAGAAAACAAATTTTCACACCAGAAATTACGGTTGTGACTTGTTCCAAGAGTAACGAATAACTATGGTCGGAGAATTACTGTCTTAAATGTTTTAAGTGGTCAATACTTGGCTAGCTTAAATAAAAATGAAAAGAACAAAACTCTCAGCGTTGATCTATCTCTGAGGGATGCGCCATGCATTCGACTTCATAAAGCAACGCTGGAGGTGAATCAATGCTTATCTGACCTTTACAATAACTCACGGTGGCCTACCGATGTATCGAGCCATTGCTGCTCTCCTCCCAGACAAGTCGGTTATCAATTTGCCGACCCCGGAGAGATGGAAGGCCTGATGAACCTTGGGTGCGGGGATCGATCTTATGTTTATTGCAAAGCACCTCCGACCACTGCACTACACGCGCAGTCTAACCCATATGTACGTATATCTATTCGAACACGTAAACATACGTTCACATTAGTTTATGTGCAGTGTAATCTGCTCGGAGAATGCTCAAAAATCTTGCAATCAAGTGACAGGAAAGTGTTGCACCTCATCGAAATGTTCAGGGCTTCATGGAAAGCCCAATGAGCCACATTTCGATATCTTTTCGGAAAAGAAAAGCGGAAGTAAACTCCTCATACGGAAAGTGTGACGCTTTTTTTCCGCGTTTTTGTAAGCGATACAAGTCATCCATGGATGAGTTACATACAACCAGCTAGTGTTACAATTGGCTATGAGTGATTTGTATCAAACCCTCTTGCTTTTATGACAACTGAAATTCGTACTTTATGGAACAAATTATGGAACTTGAACCCGAGGCCCATGTAGTTGGCAACATTCAACATCATAAAGAGGACATTCTTCTTAAGACGATAGGTTTGGAATCCTTAACAAAACAGTTGCCGTAGTAGACTCACTACTCTGAAACAACAATTACAACCAAGCTCCCGTAATATTCGCTTTGGGAGAGTCTTCTGGATCTAGAAGATGTATTTGTTCCTTTCAAAGACATTTGCTTTTTCGATGCATCCACTCCACTGAAAGCGATTACCAATGAGTGACAACAGATTTGACCTTCCTTCTAAATGATCCATCAATGGTACTGTGCCTACAGTCACTGAAAAAGGCCATTGAGGCTTCTGATCCCAAGCCGTATTTTTCCGTTAAACACCTAAAAGAGCTAAAAGGATAAAGCATTCGTCGTTGATTAACCCCTCAGAGATACGCTATGCACTCGACTCCATTCGAAGCATCGTTAGAGGTGATTGAATGCATTCCTGGCCTTTACAATGACTCGCAGTGTCTTACCGATGTATCGAGCCAGTGCTGCTATCCTCCTAGACAAATCTGGTACCAATTTGACGATCCTAAAGTAATAGATGGCTTGGTGGGCCATGGGCGCAGGAATCGATCCCATGTGTTTGGCAAGGCGCCAATGACCACGGGGCCGCACGCTCCCAAGTAGAATGATCATTCCATTAAAGCTATGTGTATCGGATACTACACGTAAATATGTATAGAGCTCTATCAGGCTGCTTTCAAAAAGGCTGAACATAGGAAATATGCACCTGTATGACTGTGTAACCATACCTACGTATCCCAGTGCAACGTCAGGTACCTTGGACAGATGAATAGTGATGTCCTGATGTTGACATTGTAGCGGTGTCGGTTGGTAACGTATGAGCAACGCCATCAAACGATTCCAGAATCACATTCGACATTTATGGAAGCTGAAATATTTGCACATCTCCACAAACCATGACATAAGTGTCATACCTTTGAACAACCATGATCATTGTCTAGGTTTCACTACTAAACATCCAAAGTGAATAATAGAAAACATTACCCTTTTCATCATCTAGCTTATATAGGCGGTTCTCAACTTAAGGTGGAAGTTAGCATGTTTCCCACACTATGAAATACTTACTACTTACAATCCACCAAATGTTTACCACCTAATCGTGGCTGCGATGTACAGTAGGGTGATTCATCCTCCTGGCAGGGCTTCCCAAGCTGAGAAAGAGTCCGGCGTTTCCATTAGGAAGCCTAGGTAAGAGTAAACCAATACCAGGATCCACCACCGTCCTGGGATCAAACTAGTCGCATGGTGGCAAATCTCCCTTTAGTGCACAAGGGCGGCGACGACCTGGACAGATCTTGGCCAGCCAGGCTGATCTCGGGACTCCAGGGAACCATAATGGCTAGATCACCAAAACTTCAAAAAAAATAGAGATTATGCAAGGGCCCGCACAAGCAGTGAAGATGGGACATCCAAGTATCCAAGTAAGCAAGTATTACCTACAATCGGTGGATAATAGTTACAGTTAAAATACATAGTACTTTAACTTTGCCCTCCAATAATACTTTGATTGACGTAAATAATGACGAAATATGAAATATATCTCAGATATCTAGAGCATCACTGATAAAAGTCATCTTCTATATTTATTCACAAGTTAAAATTCCTTTCATCAATAACAAAGGCTTAAAGCTATCTGTTAAAACTACGGCTAAACATAATAAAATCTACGGTATTACACTATGTGCAAATACATATGATTGAAAACGGAGCATCAAAACTGTGAGAGCTCATAAGCAGGAAAACGACATACCTATCATCACGAAAAGTAAATGTAGAATAAAATCGAAAAAAATCAATAATACTAATTTTTCATAGAAAGGAAGATATTCTTAGTCCAGAAAACGATGTCGTTCAGCGAATCTGAAGCCTCCTCAATTTCGTTATGAAAATTAAGCATTGCATGAAAGCCATTCTCGTAATTCCTAGCCTCTGTTTTTACACCAGCAGCCTAAATAATCAGTAAAGGAAGGATAAAGGATAAAGCCATCAACGCTGATTAACCCTTAAGGATGCACCACGCATTCGACTTCACTAAGCATCGTTTGGGGGTTAATGAATGCATATCTGACCTTTAAAATAACTCCCGGTGGCCTACCGATGTATTGAGCCAGGGCTGCTACCCTCCCAGACATGTCTGGTAGTAATTGGTCGACTCAGGAAAGATGGAAGGCTTGGTGAACCTATGGTGGAGGGATCAATCCCATGTGTAGTACAAGGCGCTTCCGACCACTGCGCCCACATACGCCCCATAAATAATCAGTAAGGCAATGAACCCTCACTAAGACGGTATCAGAACGTACCTTAAGTCGGTTAGCATACAAGATTCCTTCGTCACGCAGTACGTCATATTCACATGTCATTACAAAGGCAGGTGGTAGATTTGACAAGTCCTAAAACTTCACGGTATGTCTGGTGTGTTTCGCAAAAGCCATAGAATTGGAACGGAACTTAAGGAACCTATGGCACACCTCTTGCATAAGTGGAGAGAAATTTGGATTTGTTAAGAAAGGCGCTAGAAGTTGTTGTGCCTCAACAGAATGAACCGTCTCCTTCCGCTCTATCAACGTCTCATTTCTATAGTTCAGATAGGAAAGTGAATCGTAATCCAGTATCTGAAAGAGGAAAAAAACCTCAAAGAAAAACAATCTTCATGATGCTTGAAGAATCTCTCGTACCCTCTCCACTTTGTCCCGCAACTGATAAGCAACGTGGCCATTAACAAGGACGTATTTCACGAGGTGGGAGTAATTGTCCATGTTTATACCAGCATAAAACATGTAATAATACGCAACGGACTCCGGATCTGCAAATTGCTCTACCGTCTCACTTAGCAGTTGAACTAAGGTAAAACATACCGACTAGAGAAGTTCCATGAAGGTTCGTATGAAAGTATCGATACGAAAGCGACTGCAAATCGGCTAGCTGAAGAAGAGGATAAATCAAAACCTGACCAAGAATATCAGGTTTTTTGCCGGTATCACGACGTCGTTGTGTTATTGCAGCAACTAGGTTACCGCCGGCCGAATCACCCATTAACACAATCTGTAAAGAACATAATTTATCCATTAAAATGAAAATCACTAGTGCAGTTCAACCAAAAGTTGACAGATAATTGCAGGTAAAAAAGATTGTAAAGGATAAAGCAAAAAAGATAAAACTCTCGGCGTTGACCAATCCCTTAGGGATGCGACATGGATTCGACTTCATTAAACGTCGTTCGGAGGTGATTGAATGCATACCTGGCCTTTACAATGGCGGTGGCTTATCGATACTTCGAGCCAGTGCTGCTATTCTCCCAGGCAAGTTTAGTACGAATTTGCTGACCCCGGAAAGGTGGAAGGGTTGGTGGACCACGGGCGCGGAAATCGATTCGACGTGTGTGTTGCAGGGCGCCTCCGACCACTGCGCTACACGCGCCTCATAAGACTGTGCATTTATCAAACACATGAATCTTGTTTCAATTTCAGTGTTCTCGTAAGAGCCACCGTATAGAACAGACTATTCCCAACTAATACTACTCTTAAACTAAAATCAAGAAACCCATAAAACCTCTAATTCCTTATTTGCTTAATTCTCTGAGGCAAGCCCTTTATAGTCACATGTTTACAGCTATTCACGAAACATACCGATAGAATTCAAATTGCATTTTTACCCGAACCAACGACACAAACAAAACTGAGAATACAAAAGACACATAAACACAAGCAGCTACCTTCCTTGGATCCACGCCATACTCTTCCATAGAAATTTTGAGGAAGTATTCTAAAGCTATTTCACAGTCATTTAATCCACCCGGAAATGGGGTTTCTGGAGAAAGCCGATATTCGATTGACACAAGAACAACATTCAACCTGAAGTAAAAGCTACGACATTCTACGTTCCAAGAAGACATGTTTATAAGAATACCCGAAAACAATGACGTTTTCGAAACTGTCAACAGTAGATTAAAATCTCTAATCCTAAAAACGAAACCACAAGAATCTCGAACTGGAAAAATATTTCAGCATCTAAACCAGAGAACTGGAAGTAAAAAAAAAGAATAAAGTCGACCGATCATGGGTTGTATTCAATGGGAAGATTCTTTCTGCGGATTATATCATCTCCATGAAACTATTCACATCTGAACTGTTTTGTGGCTCCATCAAGTGTGTTGCATCATTCGACGGTGATGTTCTCCTAACGTCCATAGTCGAAAGAATCCCACGACACAACCACAAGTGTTGCTTCCTTGTGATTAAGCACACCGTAAGCTGGTTCGACAACAGCACGCTTCATTTCGGCCGTCTTGATCGCTTATATGATGCGCAGTCCGGAACCATTGATGACTTTGATGTGGTAGGCACGCAAGTGGTGCGTTCAGTTCAGCTGAGTGTGGATGCCACCAAAAGGAACTAAGGACATTTCCTTCTAATTGAATACAATAAATGATCAGTCGATTTTAATGTAAAGCAGCGACGTAAAATAAAAATAAAAGAAATAACGCTTACATTTTAGATATCCTACGTGTTAGAGAATCGTAAATGTCAATGTTTCCAAGGGCAAATCCACCTCCGTGTATGAAAACAACAGCGCCATCGTTCGACACATTCTGACGAGGCGCATACACACGTACCTGATCTTGTAACTTAGACAAACCCAAGAACTAA
Source organism: Angiostrongylus costaricensis (assembly GCA_900624975.1). Classification (NCBI taxonomy): domain Eukaryota; kingdom Metazoa; phylum Nematoda; class Chromadorea; order Rhabditida; family Metastrongylidae; genus Angiostrongylus; species Angiostrongylus costaricensis. Next base: position 85,345 of record UYYA01000135.1, on the reverse strand, counting down.
TGAAAAGAATTTCGAAGAACAAAACCTACTGGAACCCCTCTAAAATCTCTATTCTCCGCAGATATAGCTTGGTCAGGTAAGTATGGTCCAAGAAATCGTGTTAGATTGTTGAGAACTGCGCGAGTCCACCATACCATAGTGCTTGCCTTCGTGAATAATCGACTCTAGAAACGGACTTATCACTGTACTAAACGCTTTATTCAAATGTTAGGTTATAAGGACTTACCGGCCAGTAGTATGTTACTCTGAGTGACGTTTCAAAAAAATGTATCAGAAATCTGTCCATAGGTTTCTTCGTGAAACCTTCAGGTAAGGGACGATGAAATATGAATAGAAGCACAAACGAAACGATGGTAACAGTGAGTAGCCATCGTGACCAAGAAGTAGATGAGTGCAACTTGCTAACTGCAAAAACAGTAGAGTACACATAGAAACTGAACGATGGAAATACAACAAGACACAATCAGCAAAAGATTCGTTACAAGCTAGAATAGCTGGATACTTGCATAACTGGATGACCCATCCTAACTGGTTGTGCGAGCCCCAGAATAATTTCCATTGTTTCGGATTTCTGCTGGCTTAGCCACTGTGTTTCCCTGGAGCTCTGAGGTGAGCCTAGCCAATGCCTGCCCCAGGTCATGACCACCACAGGCAGTCCCCGCCCTTGTGGATTAGAGGGAGAATTGCCACCATGAGGCTAGTTTAATCCCAGGACGGTGGTGGATCCTGGTATTGGTTTACTCTTACCTAGGCTTCCTGATGGAAACGCCGGACACCTTCTCAGCTTGGGAGACCCTGCTGCGGGGATGAACTCCCCCACTGTACATCGCAGCCTGACACCCAGGAACACCTCCTAGCCACGATGAGGCGGTAAACTGTTGGAAGGAAAAGCAACAATATTATAAAAATAAACTCACTTTGAGTATCTTTACAGCAGTTCATTCGGACTACGAATTATAGTGACGTGCCTTGAGAAGGAATACGAAAAACGTCGTTTATAACGATATATGGTTGATCAGCGTAGCTGATATGTCACTGAAAGTAAAAGAAAAGTTGATGTACTGAAGCGAACCTAACAACAGAACATTTCAGAAATTGTAAGCTCTTCAGCTGAAACTGTTTGTGGAAGAAAACAGCTTGTCTCAGCTTCTTTAAAGCCGTCACGAAGGCCTCCGATTCAGTTACTAGCCAGGAACGGTTATGGAAGCTTTCAACAACAACCAACGTTATCCCAACTAAACACCATATTACTCAGAGTTCCTTTTAGGAAGCACTTGAGGAAATTAAAATGAAATACACCTAAGAATGAACGCCGACACGCATAGGATACATCATAGAACATTAAGAACTGGCCATAAAAAAAAAGAATTAGCTCTCGGCGTTGACAAATCACCTGAAAGACGCGCCATGCATTCGACTCCATTAAGCATTGATGGAAGTAATTAAATGCATATATGGCCTTTACAATGCCTCGTGGTGACCTACCGATGTGTCGAGCCAGTGCTGCTATCCTCCCAGACAAGTCTGGTACCAATTTGCTGACTCCGGAAGGATGAAGGCTTGGTAGGCAATGGGCGCGGGGATCGATCCCACGCGTTTTGCAGGACGCCTCGGAGCAGTGAACTACACGTGGCCCTTTAGAATTGGTAATACTGAACTACTTTTCGATAGTGTATGGAATGTTCAGTCAGATGTCAAATGAAACCACAAAAAACGATGTCTATAAGAAATGAGCTCGTCTCTGAAACTTCGTCCACATTCAACGGAATCCAATATCGCTGAAGGTTTCGGTTATGTGAACCTACTAATAATTCAAAAGACATATTCTATGAACCTCGACATAAATAGTTGATACATCTATTTGCATGATCTTACGAACTGATCCCGTTGACTTGATGCGAGGTTGGTATAAGTTTTCGTCGTCGTCGTCGTCGTTGTTGTTGCTGTTGTTGTTGTTGTTCTCGTCATCTTTGTCGTTGTTGTTGTTGTTAGTGCTGATGGCCAATTGCTGATGTCCTGGCAATTTCTCCCACCTTAGAGCCATGCTGTTACCAGTGGCGCTCACTAGAAGAGACACGAGTACCACTCGTAACAAAACAGCTCTGAGGAAGACGAAATCGCCGAAACGTCAACCATCGACCAACAACACCAACAACAATGACGACGACGACGACAACAACAACAACAAAAACAACAACAACGACAACGACAACGAAAACTTATACCAACACCGAATCAGCTCAACAAGATCAGTTTATAAAATCATATAAATGAATATGTGAATCTATGTCAAGAAGTCAACCCGAAGGACATCTTCAATTCCAGAGGTGATTAGTCGAAAACAAAGGCGAGTGGCTCGACCATAGAGCGACCTATAGCAGTATTGATGATAACTAGCGAAAAGGAGACAAAAGCACGGAACATCCATGCCAAGTTTTCCGATCCTAAGTTTCTTCCGGTCTCAGAGTACGCTTTGAAAACTTTGCAGCTACGTAAAAACAATAAAAAAAAACCACTCGGTGTCACTTAATGCAGTAAAGAGACAATGAGAGCAGAAAAATCTTATTACATGCGAGATAGAGAAATAGAGCCAACGTCGATGATCAGAAACCAGGTATACACCAGGTTCCGCAAGTGAAAATAACAAGAAACAAAACAAAAACAGTACGTCCGAAGCAAGAAAATCGCTAAACAATGGCCGATAGACAACAGGTCAACAGACCCGATCAGATGGTCATACGGTTTTCTCCTCAAGGACACTGAACAACGATAAGGTTGATACTCGTCGCACGTACCAATTGAAAAGACCCCCCCCCCCCCTCCCCCCACCTTAGAGCAGTTTGGATAAAAACAGTTACTAGAAACCAGAGAATAAGGTGATACAGGTGATACTATTTTAAGATACGGAAGATGATATGATGCCTAAATAGATGAATACAGCAGTGACAGAGACTACTGAAGGTAATGAAAATTACTGACGAAAGTTACAGAACATTCAAGTACATGAGTGATATGAACTGTGATAGGTTGGGGTGGGCCCTTTCTGGTAGCCCGCGCTATCGAGTGATCAAACCGACTACCGTATTCACTGACATACAATTTATTGTAGTACTACAGCTGTATAACTCATTAATTTTACATGGGCTGCTATGAAAAGGTAAACATGGTACGTAACCGGTCATGCTACACAGACTTCCGCTTCTTTTTCTTCTTCTTCTTCGTCTTCTTCTTCTCATACCACTATGATAACCGCCTGGATTTGATGGTCACTGAGACACTAACACATAACAAATCCATCAAAAATCCATCCACTTCTAGATCATTGCCTTTAGGCAACAGCCGTACTGAGAGATTTACGACCGAATGTTTCCTAATATAGCTTACAAACCACAGAAATTTTTATTCACTGGCGCCCTAAAACAGCATTGACTAGTATATTATTATACTATTACTATATATTCATTAATCACTATGATGCTGAGATATTTGCAAAACCTAGACCTTAGGCCAGATTCGAACCCCAGATTACTCTTTCCGTGGATCCGCATGTTACCCACTGTACTACTGAGACACAATATTCGTTAGTTAACTGCGATAACATTTATACCGGACTTCTAGGAAAGTGGTCCATTCCGTGCAATCCGAATGGATACACTCTAGCTCGGTTACTTGAGGATATCAGTGGGAATCAACTCGACCAGCATTCAACGATATTCATGACGAAATTGAAATCCTCAAGCAGCAGCCGGACTTACACACGAGAAGTTGAAAGACCTTCGTGGATGATCGATGTGAGGAAACGAATCAAATGGGAGAAGTGCTGAGATCCGCATAGTAGATGTAAATGATGGGCTGTGCAAAAATAATATTAATAATAATGACAATAATAATAATAATATTCAAGTAAGCCACTTTGCGACTTTGGAAGAATAACTAAATAATATCACCAAGTCGAATAACAGTAACGCGATAGTGGATACATTCCAGCGTATATAAAACTCGTTCCTTGGCCATTTTAAATATGATTCGTCTTCCGCAATAACGTCATACAAGCTGAATTTGTACTTGTTTTGTCACTTTTACTGACTTGTTCCACTACTGCACTTATGCTGTTGTTTTAAACCGTAGGCCTTTTTCGTATAACATTCCGAAAACCCGCTTATAGCAACCAAATCGATATCGAAAGGCCCACAAATCATCTTCCAGACCGTCTGAAAAAACTCCTAACATCAATTATCATTTGTTTACACTGAAATTCTGCATGGAGAAAAATGAAAATGGGAAGAAGAGTAACAAAAAAACGACCCTGTAATTAACCTTAAGCAGTCAAAAGTGTGCCGTATTACTTCTTTCTCTCCTTCTTTATAGGGAACATTTACAGTGAAACGCAACTCGCTTTAGTAGTGGAAAAAAGAATCTCATGACAGGATTAAACACTGTACTATTTCCCACACTACAGAGAACATTCTCTAGGGTTAAAAGGTTAAATCTGTGGGAATTGATCAATCCCTGAAAGATGCGCCATGCACTCGACTTCACCAAACATCGTTGGAGGTGACTGAATGCATATCTGGCCTACACAATGATCGTGTCGGATCAGTGCTGCCATCCCAGACAGGCCTGGTTCCAACTCGCCAGCACCGGAGGTATGGAGAGCATGGTGCGCCCAGAGCGCGGGTACCGATCCTACGTACATTTGAGGGCACCTTCTACTACTGCGCAACACACACCCCTAGGGTTAGTATCGTGTAATTCCTATCTTGATTGTACATCGATTTCGCATTTCTTCACCTACAATGAAACCATTCTGTATGTGCCATCTGGATTGTACAGTTTGAACAATGATTTGTACAGTCTGGGCAGAAAACTCTGAACACCTCGAACAGCGTTACCTGACGCACCTGTAAGAAAAAGGAAAAAGAAAAAAATGCGAAGCACTCTGAGTACTTTAAGGGGCAGAATATTCCCTAAATTTGTTTCGAAAACGCAACTGAACAGCTCATTTCATCAAGTTAGTTTAAAGAAGCCTCCGCAAATTTCTGAGTACTTAGTTTAAGAAATCTATTCGCCTAAGTTTTTGGTATCAACAAAAACGATGCAATATTTATGGACCCAGTACGTAATCTCCCATGATTAATTAATTACTTGTTATCACATTTTACACAAGTGCATTTGTAAGAAAAAAAAGTTCCAAGAAAGATGGCAGGTAATTGTTTAGTTAAAACCACAAATAAACACAGACCTTATGTGTAGAACATAAATCAACTGCTAATGATATGGAATGCAAGAATACACTTCTGTCAATCTATTTCATCGACAATGAATAGCCTTTGAAGACTTATTCATACGTAATCTATCAAAAGGTGCGGGAACACAAAATTAATCGAACAACAGAATATCTGACACCCATGCCCTTAAGACGACGCCTAATACATGTTACCTCAGAGCAAACGTATAAAATCGAACAATAGTTGTAAGTAACAAAGGTTGGTCTGGACTTTCTAGTGACAGCTCCATTCAAAGGAGAGAATCTTGGGAAAAAAAACAAGTGGCTCAAATGCTAGCATAAACCGTCAAAGCCTCCGTGATAGCGGATCAACATTAGCATGTCTATAACTGCTCTGGTCTCTGAAATACTTGAAATAACGAAATAATTGACGCCAAAACATCGTACATAACTCCATTTCAATGACGTACGAATATTTTCAAAAAAAAATTTATTACGAATTTCCGAGTCAGTACATCCTATAGTACTGCGAGTTATAAAGACTTCCTTTAAGTGAAAATAAGGATACCGCTAAGAGCGAGTTAGAAAAAGTAGAATACACGAAATAGTACCATTACCTTAGCAGATGTCGACAATAAATATAACTGAGAGTTACGTTAATGTACGGCACTTTCAGCTCACCTATTTCAAATATCCACTTAAAAAAGTCAAACAGGACGAATTTCTGAAACGGCAGATTTTTTGCAAAAAACATACTTTAAACAATCATCGTGACGCTTATACTCCAAAATTGCGTTAATGGGTAAGTTCAGAACGCGTCGAAGAGTGTCACGAATTCGATTAGTAACTCCAATATTGTCGGCAGTTCTTAATTCGGTTTATCACATCAAAGACTTTGAGTACGTTAACGAAAAATACTTATGTACTTAAAGACGTGAAACAACTGAAATCTAAATGACATACCTATTCCACAATGATATTATATCTTCTTGGTTGCGTACGGAACACACTGCACCACAAATCTCGTCACCTACTAAGAATTGCTCGCCAGCCATTGCTAATAAGAGATTTTCCCAAATACGAGCTGATAAACCCTTAAAAGCCACCAACTTACCACAGATAAACAGATGGGAAATATATATTCAGAATATAAAAACAATAACCTTCTTCAAACGGATAATCCATTTTCCACCTCTAAGATTTGCCTCATCTTCCCAAACTGGACTAATGCCTTTCTTAAAAAAGTGCACATCCACTTTCTCTCCAATATCTGGAAAACAAAAACGCAACTGGAAGAGGAATACTGAGTACAAAAAAAAGTACGACGACAATATTTCATCTCTAACAAAATTACCATAACTCACTAATTACACAGCTTTCACCAAGCATGTTCAGCGAAATTGGCAGTGTTATACCAGGTGAAGAAAAAAGAATTATTTTGAAAAATTTTCGAGGTTCTGCCCAGTACTCAAAAAATCATTAATTACTTAACTTAAGAAATTATAGTAGGCAGTAAAAAAGTTAACATTGCGATTTCGACTACACCTCCAGCTTAACTGGGTTCAATGCCGCTTTTTGCTCTCCAGATTAATGCCACTGACCGGTGATCGCTGATGGCAACGTTAGGCAGAAAATTAGCTGAGATATACGCAAAACAAGGACTTCCGTGGTGCAGTGTGTAATACGCGAGCTCCTGGAAAAGAGAATCGTGGTTCGATCTGACCCGGGATCCAAGTTTTGCGAATATCTCAGCATCACTGCGGCTGTATTTCACATAACACCCTGCCGTTAAAAATTATAGGAGGCAGAAAATAAAAGAAGCTAACATCAATTACTTAGTTCAGAAGTATGGCATATTTTACCTACCTCTATAACAAATTTAAAACCTTCGAATCCTTCTATCTCTTCGAAGAACATCATTAGCGTGAATGATGTACGCTCGTCGAGTCAGTAAACTCAAGCCAAATATAATGGTTACTTTTTGAGTTCATTAGATAACAATTTTCAATAACAACTTTCGAATCAGATGTAGAGAAACATATTTCCTCACCACAAGGTCGTTTTATATGTCGGTAGACGCTCCAAAACTGCTCTACCGAACGAACTGCTGCAATCTGCTGAACGTACTGCGCGTATTCGACGGGGTCGAATTTCCCAGGTGGCCGAAGGAAAAAGGAGTAAACATACGTGAATTCTAGAGGATGCTCCATTGGTGTGCAATCAACCTCTTCCTGTAAAAGATCTCAAAGAAATAGTGCCTACTGTAGAAACTTCCGAAAATATTTGAAATTGTGGTTAATAATGTGATCAAAAAATCACAAAACGTGTCTGGAAACACTACCACTGAGAAAAGGCTGCCTAATTTTTGTACGCAAATGCAGCAAATAAAATACAAGTTTTAGCAAATTGTACTTTGTTTAAACAGTTACAGTAATCATTTTTAACAATGTCCGCACAGACTAGGTTCTGGGCAGCACTCATCAACGAATAACTTGTATGGTACTCGTTCTATAGTGTATCCAACGAACACAATTATTCCACTGTGTCCTTAGCAGCTACACGTGGAAAAGGACCCGTAAAGGCGGCATTACCACGCAAAAGCTGTCAAACTGCGCACTACGCTAGCGAACTTGACTTCTTCCATTTGTGTTGATGAAACAGTTCACGCAATTCTTTGTTATGTTGTCGATCGATATTTTCTAAATGCCGCAGAATAGAAAAACGATTCCTTCATTGTGGAAAAAATAACAAGATCGAATGTCAAAGAACACCGAGATAAGACGTATAGATTGTCCAATCATAGGGATCACCTATTACGAGTTTAGAGCAATGGAGTTATGGGGTTAAGTCGTACACCTTGTGGTGATTACCAAGCTTTGATTCGTACTGTTCGCAACAATCGTAATCTGTTCGACATTGCATTGCAATATACCAAACACTCCCTCCATATTATCAGCAAATTATTATTCATTTCATCAAGGAAATGAGAGATCAACGGTATGGAGACACTCTAGCTTCGAATGCGACGCAAACAGACGTCGTTCTTGAAGTTTTCAGAGGTTTTCAGCACGCCCTTACTACCTTTCCGTGCTGTTCATGAAGAGATTCCGAGTTGTAGCATCCAGTAACTCACGATCTTGATGAACTCCTTCAAAATGAACCGCTCTCTGCAGCAAGATTCCAACAATATGGGTCTTTCTCCGCTCTATGTTTCCAATCAAAGAAAGAGTTCAATACTAGTTATTGGCGTTCGTTTATCCAGCAAATTATACATAAGCCTTATCAACAAGATTGTTCCAAATGTATAGTTGTGGAGGGAATGCTACCGATACATACCTAAATTATGTAATAGGAACTACCTCTTGAGCATAGCATGAACAACTTGAAACCGTACTTGTGCTTCTTGAAAGCATACTGGTTCAGGTCAACTCTGCCACGAGGAATTGGCCATTACACGGAGCCAGTATATTCTGTTACAATTCCTGTCCTATGTAAAACATCGAAACAGAGTCGAGATAAGCTGCAAGAGGTTTTTGAATGTTTACTACAATGTAGCTAAGTAGTGGAACCATAGCTAAACCTAGGTAGTCGTAATATATATTCTTTGATTGATAAAGCGAGGGCTCTCCTATCGAAAAACTACGACCTATTGTCGAAAAACCAGTAGTGTGTACTATATACTGTTTTTTATCCGCGAATAAGTTGTCGAAGTCTGTAGTCGACATCAAATTTGGCGTTGTCCCATGCGGTAGCTATATGGCATTGAGCCAGTGGAGCGATGTGCTGACCACGGCGATCCTGCGCACAGCAAAGTGATTGTCTTTTGTCTATTGAAGTTCAACCATGATCGAACTGACTTCTGGGCTCAGATTTCCTTATCAAATTTTTGTGAAGCAATGCATCTCAAATCTATCACTACACAAACCAGAGAGTTGGCTGATGACAGGATTGACGGCATGAAAAAAAAGGCGGTAGGTTGCTCGCCAGTTGGTTGCTCACATTGATAAGCAATAACTTTAATGGCTTATCGTCTCATGTTGGGCGAGATGTTGCCTGCTGTAAAATAGAGGCATAGAACAAGAGGTTAATGTCTCAGTAAGGTTAATCAAACAGAAGATCTCGACATTTCCAACAAGCAAACCAGCGTAGATGTTATTCATTCGCATTACGTGTCCGGTCTACCATATCTTCGACAGTTTGGCGTATAGAACGGCATCTTTGATTTTTGATCGTTGACAAAGCTCGGGGCTTCCGATCCTTTCCCTTACTTGCGTGACACGGGATACTCCAAGCATCGTCCCTTCAAATGCGCGTTAAATAACGATAGGTGACCTTTCATCCTGCTTACGCAGCGATCAAGTTTCTGACGTATGCGTTAAGGCAGGAAGTACCGCTAAGTCGAAAAGGTGGGCATGAAGTCGGATGTTCTTTGTTCTCCTCACTACATCCTCGATGCTCTTCAAAGCTCCCTAAGCCGCTCGTTTCTTTCTGCTCAGCTCTGAAACCATGTAGTTCATCACGTTGATTTCCCCAGCTAGATAAATGTAACGGGAGCACTCAGAGATATTCATTCCGTTGAGCGTGAATGGGAGATACGTAACCAATCCGTTCCTCACAAACATCGTTCTTGTGAGATTTAGTCGAAGACTAACTTTTCCACAGCCTTTATCAAAGTCAGCAAGCATTCGTTTCACTTGGCTAATGTTTAGTGTTACAAGAACGATGTCATCAACAAAGCGAAGATGATGTGATTGCCGGCCATTTCGATTTTCACTCCCATATTGTCCCATTCCAATGTTCGCGCGATGTTCTCGATAAATAATTTTGGCGAGATAGTTTCGCCCTGCCTAACCTATCTTTTGAAGTGGACGTTAACATCGTTATAGAATGGTGATATTTTGGTTGCGAATTTTTCATCTTTTGTACAGCTCACGAAGAACTCTCATGTACTAAGTAGGATCTCCCTGGCTGATCAGGGCTTCCATGACTGCTTCTATCTCAATTGAGTCAATAGCCTTCTTTAAATCGGTGAAAGTGAGACAGAGCGGTCCTTTATACTCTCGCAATTCTTCAACAAGTTTTGTTCTCGTGTAGATGTGGTCTACCGTACTGAATCCTTTTCGAAACCCTGCTTGCTCACATGGCTGTCCTTCGCTCAGTGTTCTGTCAATTCTGTTTAGGACGACATGAGTGAAAATTTTGTAGACGACAGATGGCAAGCAGATTGGGCGATAGCTGCCGATATTCTGGAGGTCTCTCTTCATGCACAGTAGCATGGTCTTGCTTCTCCAAGTGCATATAGAACGCGTGGGCTTCTTCTTCGTCATAGAGTGACGTCGGCGCGTAGACGATTAAGGCTATTAGAGATGGTGGTCAGACTATCAGAGTAAGAGTCACGTGAATTCAAAAACTAATTGAAATAAAACTTCGGGATTTCACACTGTACTGGTCCTTCTAAAATCATGAGCTCATTAAATTAGACATATTGACGAAAAACTTTTTTGGGAGATTATCTAAGGTTTAGAACCATCAACAAACTACCTTCAAGGTAAAGGATGTTGCAATATATATTGAAATGATGATATCCGTGTTCATAAACTACACTCAAACATCCGTAACTACAGACTTTGTCATACAGACTTTGCAAGAGTAGCACCAAATCAAGCAACGTATAGCTTCAGTTAAAATTGTCTTATTCTGAGCCGCAAGGGAGAGCTCGATATGATTACTGAAGCAAATCTTGGGGCAAAAGAATAGTGCGGTCTTCTAGCGAACATAGCGCTGTATTTGAAAAGCAGAGAAAATTCCAGATCTTCAGAGTTACCCACCATACTTTAAACGTTTTCGCTACTATTTAGAATGGTCCAATGACCGAAACGTATAGATACGAGATACTTCAAGTTTATCATGAAAGAACGAATATTTTACTTGCTTTAGTGGAAATTTAGAACTACTGGCATCAAAACTCACTACGTATATCGGAACGACTCTGCTACGGCACGTAGCTTCCATGTGATGCGTACCAAAAACAAGTTCCTGAAAAACTACATACGTGAAGCATGCTCAGTATACTTTACTAATCGATATAGAAATAATAATAAAGTATGAAAGAAGCTCTCGGCGTTAATCAATCCCTAAAAGATGCGCCATGCATTCGAAAGTCCTAGAATCGTTAGAGCTGACTGGATGCATATCTGGCCTTCACAATGACTCACGGTGGCTTGCCGATGTATTGAGCCAGTGCTGCTATCCTCCCAAACAAGTCTGGTACCAATTTCCCGACCCAGGAGGGATGGAAGTCTTGGTTAGTCAAGAGAATGAGGATCGACCACACGTGTATTGCAGGGCCCCTTCGAGCACTGTGTCACACGCGCCTTTATAGAAGTAATAAAAAGAGGAAGAAGTATAACTAATGTCTTTCGTCAAAAGACGCTGATTTCACTCGATATAATCCTTGTGGAGAACGGTAGGTACACGAACGATACCTTAAAAGAGGCTTACAATCAAATGAAATACGACCGTACGAACTCACAACAAGAGAGAAATAAACCACCGTCAACAAGTACAATAATAGTAGCAGTTACCTTTGCAAGTTGATTAACGACAGTTACGTTGGAGACCAGGCGGTGCGTGGAAATTGTCATTGAAGCGCGCTAGCTTGGCAAAGACATTAGTCTATCAAAATGTTAACTTTCTACTTACTGCCTACTACAGCTTAAATTTTCCACATTTGTGCTCCCCAGATCAATCACGTTGACGGGTGATTGCTGATGGCAGCGACAGATAGAAAACTAGTCGAGAGAAAAGCGAGACGAAGGATCCGCATGGAGTTGTGGTGAACGAGTTTGTCCCCGGAAGGAGTAATAGCGCGTTCGATCCCCACTGCAACTACCTGCATTCCGGAGTTTGGCAAATATCTCGGTATCATTATGATTGTAGCAGTCGATAGTTAAAACGGTAACTTATAACTACAATCCAACAACATTCGTTAACTCTGTAACAGTAATCTGCTTTGCTGTTCACAAATCTTGCAAATTCTTGAATCTCCAATGGTAGTAATCGTTAACATTATTCTATTCAAGATTCCAAAAACTGTCCATCCATAAGATTTCAGGGAACATAAAGCTAATATTCTTACAAAATTCCTTTACGTTTCGTTTATCTTTTATATTTCGCAAGCTTTAGAAAAGATTTGAAACGAAACAGAATTCACCACTGCTGTTATAATGTGTTAAGGGATAACATTAAAAGGCAAACGCTCATCTTACCAATACCACTATTTTATGACGTTAAAAAGCTATAAAGCTAATCGTCAGTTTTCGCGCCCCAAACGCAAAGTGTGCGACCGCGACGCGTTTGCCGTAATTCCTCAAGCTTAAGGACAGTTGATATCTCTATTTTTCCAACTTTTGCCCAACATTACTACCGGAGTACTCATTGTCTGTTATATTCATGATACAATCCCTAATCCTTGAGATTTTTATCCAGTAAGCCCTCTATTATGCGGATATTTTCCTGGCATCGTGTGGGTTCCGAAGATTTTCAGTTTCTTGAGTTCTTGGGTTTCGTCTTGAGTTTTTCCCAGTGCTGTTCATAATCTGTTATTCAAAGCTGATCATTGGTTTGTCATGTTCGGGAGCGTCCGGTCGTCAATAATCGAAGCCATTAAATCCGAGAAACTGACGAGAAATACTCTTCATAGCGTGTTGGATACATCACTTCTCTCTCACCACTTGCTTCCTATTCCGCCATTTCATCGATTTAAACTGGTAAAGTTCGAAGATTGTTTTATCTGCCGTAAGCATATGAGTTGTTAAGAACAGATCCTTAGTGAGCAACTTTTTTCGTCGTAGTCATTTGCAAATTCATTCCTCTACACGGATGATCAGAACAAGCGATGCAAGTTTGCTTTCGGTTTATGTTTAATCTGTTTCCGGATCCTCTTAGTTTGATGTAATATTTTCGAACTCTCTGTTGGAAAACATGGGCAATGGCTTATTGTTTTTAATTCAGCGTTTAGCGAAGGATACGCATGGTGTGGTGGTGATCACGTTAGCCCCTGGAAAGTGTAATAACGAGGTTCGATCCCTGCCACAGACGTGTGGTCCCGAGTTTTGAAAATATCTCAGTATCTCTGAGCCAGGAGTACTTCCAAAATCGACATTCCATTAACCCCAACATGACTAAATATGTATGCTTTGATAGGCTAGCATGAGGTTGATAAAAAGAAAAAAACATTATTCGGCTAACGTTTCGACGTCTTCTTCGTTCTCATAGTCAATGATGCGAGTCATCGAAAGACGAAGACGTCGAAGCGGTTGAAACATTAGCCAAATAAACCTCTTTATCAACCTCATGCTAGCTTATCAAATAAAGAATGCTTAATACTCAAAATACCCAGATGAGGTTCCGAGTGTTATTCATAACTCAACATCCTTGTGGTTGTATTTCAAATTATACCCTGCAGTTATTACATTGTGGTTTATTGTTTTGACAAACATCTCAGGTTAGTAATAAATGTCATAGAAAATGGTATGGTCTTGCCGATAGGTTTATCATTAGAATTCAGAGAAGGTGTGCTGGTTAGCTAGGAGCTCCATGACCGTTTGTAGTATTGGTTACTGATATTCCTTAAGTGCTTAAGAAGTATAGAGCATCTTTGCGCAAATATCGTACCGCGCTGTTTCGTGCCATTATAATGAGCTTCGTAATGGTGTGTGCTTAGTGCTACGTACATGATGACGTCTTATATCAAGAGAGCATTTAAAGCCTAGTTTTTCTGTTTCAATCGAAGCACTCTTCAAAGTTAAATATCTTGTTTACTGTCACCATTGTTTTGTCTACAGTGTTTGTTATTAGAGGGAACAGTCCAGAACAGAGAGAGCTCTCGTCTTGATCCTTTAAGTGGCAGACGTGTGATTGGTATCACCTGTGCTTTTCCAGGTATTTGAAACTACTCACGATCCCGTTGATAATCAGTCTTTGGGTTAATTTCTATAACTTTTCTGCAAAACTCAACAGTCTTTGACGCAATTCCAAAGTGTTTATGAACTTTGAGGAAAAGTCGGCGCTTTGTATTTTCTTCCTTTTTTTGCATATTGCCGTTGTTGAGTATAAGGTTACCAAAAATGCCGTGCTTCTTTGTAACTGGCATCTTGGAAGTTATTATTCCACGCTTTGACGATTTTCTCCTTTCTTATAAGAGGGATATCGCTACGTGTAGGAGACAATAGAGCAGAATTCCATATAGCTATGTAGCAGCGCCGAAGTCTATGAAGAGAAATTTCGAAGTTTCACCAACATTCGTGTGGTGTGGTTTCGAAAACCTCATCATCAGCTGGTCTAAAACGTTCAGCTCATGACGATGTAACTGATTTGGGCTGCTGTAATCCTGCCCATTAATTACTTTTGTCGGTCTTTGAAGCGGATACAACTTCGGAAACATGGAAAACGCGTTTGGAAACGGGAATCGCTCCGCTCGCACCGCCGTTGCACTGACTCGATAGAAACGCTTTCGCTCCCTACTCGTTAGGTGATGGCTAGAGGCCGTTCTTATTTTTGTTTCTTTGTTTAAATGAAGTATTGTTAGTCGTTTGGGTTTCTCCTGGTTTCGATGGAACAGTTGGTGGCGTTATATTCACACTTCTTGATGTTTTCTTGAAGTTTTCGTAGTAATTCGTCTACGCTTTAAAAAAAAACAATATTAGTCCATTTTTCATTCAGTCTTCACTTTTCTGATGCATATAAGTGTGTGAGTGTGCGTGTTTATTAAGAACTCTTTCTGAGATTACCGAATACACGTACGCTATGAATAACGACACAAGCCCATCGTCTGTTGGCAATGGTGCTCAAGAAGTTCCATTTTATAGGTTTGTCGTATTTTGAGTATACTTACTTAGACATTTGGATGGCCCTTATTAACTGGTTGTGCGGGCCCAACATAATTTTTATTTTTTTCGGAGTTTGCCTGGTTTAGCCATTGTGGTTCCCTGTAGTTCCCGGTTCGGTCTAGCCAAAGTCTGCCCCAGGTCGTCACCATTACAGATAGTCGCCACCCTTGTGGATTATAAGGAGATTCACCACCATGCGACTAGTTTGATCCCAGGATGGTGGTGGATCCAGGTATTGGTTTACTCTTAGCTGTGCTTCCTGTTGGAAACGCCGGACCGCTCAACTTGCGAGACCCTGGTGGGGAAGGCATCCCTCGGCTGTACTTCGCAGCACGACACCCACGAATACCTCCCAGCTACGATGATGCGGTAAACCGTTGGGAGGGTATTTTGAATGTATCATTGATAATTCATTTTTGATACACTTTTACTCTAAACTATGCTCGTTTTCGGCATTGTTTCACGTTTTGCTAATTTCAGCAGTGCAAAAGTACATGCACGGGAGAGGTTTCGTCGTCGACTTAGTAATAGACCAACGAAACCACCAGTCTTGATCGATTTAACGGCTGATGAACCCGAAGGTAATTGCATTAATATCGATTTTTTTCATAATTTTGTTGAAATGACGAAAAATGGGGGGCATAGAGAAAGCGACTCATAATTGAGGTGGTTTTAAGAAGACGTTGGGAAATGGTATTCGTTTTTTAAATCATGTTATTGTTTACCTGAGATAGAGTTGTTTATTGTTGATCAGATTTATGTTGTTTTACATTATTTGCTAAGGCTACGACTTTTTATATGAATATGTGATATATTTCTATGGCATTTTATCGATTATTTTAGAGATGCACTGCACTGAAGACAACGCTAATGGATCTAGTTAGTTTATAACCAACTGCTTGAAGTTCATACATTATCACTACCGTTATCAGATGTTCTTCTTCAATCTACTTATTCTCATAACACAGGTGTTTTATAGATCATTTAGGTCTTGGACATCGTGACATGGATGTTGACCGTAATAATTTGCATGGTCCCCTAATTCCACTTGATTCTTCTTCGATTTCGTATTGTGGATCATTGGATGAGGTTTGTTTCCTATGTGAATCACCACGTTAACTGCATTTACTCGTCTTATAATGGGCGCGTGTGGCGCAGTGGTCGGAGGCGCCCTGCAATCACATTTGATCCCTGCGCCCCTGGCCCTCCAAGCCTTCCATCCCTCCGGGGTCGGCAAATTGGCGCCAGACGTGTCTAGGAAGATAGCAGCACTGACTCGATATATCGCTAGACCACCACGAGCCGTTTTAATGGCCAAATATCTATTCTATCACCTCCAATGATGCTTAGTGAAGTTGAACGCATGGTACATCCCTAAGAGATTGATCAATACAGAGAGGTCTATCCTTTTTTTATTTATTATAATGGCTGCCTCATCTAGATTCGAGTTGCTAAATGTGGTGCACACCACATTTTCTTTAAAAGTTTCTACATTCACTGAAATTCCCCGCTACTGGTTTACCATATAATTAAAATCAGTGTGCAGTAGAACGTTCATTGTTTAACTTGTCCATATTGGAAGCAGTTATATATTGCGCTGTTTATTTCGCAGTAGAACAATAGTTTGTCGTTATAGGCTAGACTCCTTGCTATGAATGAAAAGAAATTCCTACTTCTGTGTATCGGCACCGCAGATCGGAAGTTTATGGAAGTTTTGGAGCGAAAATTATTTGCCGACCTTGATATCCAACAAGGAGTATTAGTTAACTGTGTATATTTCAAGGTATGCCCTCCAGACTAATTTCTTCTAATAAATATTCATGCCATTATTTAGATTCTTCACCATGAACCTGAAGCCTTGCGACAAATTGGTCGATATAATGTAATAACAGTACCAACAATGTTGTTGCTGAATCCTCTTGAAGGTGAAGAATTGTACAGGTTCAGCGATTCCTTGTTTGATGCAAAGTCTTTCTGGAGAGAATGTGAGTGATTATATGCTTCTTATTAAAGTTATTGGATCTATATCAGTCTCTTCTCTCTATAGTTATAAGAGTTTTATTAATTTATAGTGGATGACATCTCCCATTTATACATTTTGCTTTTCTTTTGTGTTTTCTCACAGTTTGCTCTTGCTCTGGGGCGTATGAAACTCAGTGGTTAATGGTAGCATGCGATGCAGGTGGTTTTTGACCCTGTCTTGCACTTGACTGATCAACTTCACTCTCACTTTGAGTGCAGCAAACCCGCTCATGACTCGTATCGATACTTGGATAATTGGACGACCCGTCTTCACTGGTTGTACGGACGCCACCATATTCTCCATTTTTCCGAGTTTTGCTGGTTAAGCTATTGTGTTTCTCTGAAGTCCCGAGGTCAACCTAGCCAAAGTCTGCCCAGGTCATCACTACTACCGTCAGTCGCCGGCTTTGTGGATCGAATGTTCGTCTTTTATGAAGTACTCAACATTTTCTTCCTCATGGGCTGAGACTTTCCGTACCTAGTTTATGCGCCGTGAAGATTAAACCTCACTCCATAGTAGAAAATTATTTTGATATAAGCAGCCTAATTACACGTTGCTAGGCAGTTATCCTTTGTTATCATTTCTGGATTTCTGGACTCTATCCGAAGCGTCTCAAGAGTTTTTCGCGCTTATGTCCTACGGGTTTCCGAGTGGAAAATGATTTTTGGCGTACCTAGCGGAGTACTTTGTTCGACATTTGATTCTCTCAGACATCAAATTCCCTCTCTTGCTGTTCTTTCGTACCGACACAGCTATGCGTTTCGCCAATGCAGTTGTCTCTGCACACTTTGCAACAATTTATGTGCATCATACCGGAACCCATGCAGTCACCGCCTCTACCTTCAGCGCAACCCATGCAGTTTTACGTTGTAAATAGACAGTTATACAAATGGTTCTGAACTAAGTGACGAAGTAGTATTCGTTGGGAGTTCAACCACTGCTGCCGATTTCTCTCGACTGCCCTTTTTAAGTTTTAAGCGTCTCTATGCAGCTTTACTTTTTTGGAAATGAAGGGCAGGTCGAACGGTGCTGCTGTATTCTGAATTTTTGCTAGACTCTTTAAAAATTCGCTTTATATCAAGTGAAATAAGAACAGATAAAGAGGTCTCGAGTTATTTTTCTGATCATAGTAAGGTTCGTTCTTCTTTCTGTGAACTATATACTGGTGGTCTGAAAACTTAAAAACGAAAATGATGAGTAACGAAGAAATATTTCGTGTGTTTTGTAAATTAGGTTTTTATTAAAACTATAGGAAACCTAGTTAATAGTAGGATTAAAATTGTTTAACAATACGGAATAGGGCTAAGTCAGCGAAACATAATCCACTAAGGGAACACAGAATAACAAGGTTGATTTTTAACATTTAGTTTCTAATATCGTAATGAACCGCCTTTCGCATTCTCACATTAAGAATCACCATTCTCTCACTGCTTCTTTACCAGAGGTGAGGGTTATATTTTTAATCCCTTTAGGCATTTTTTTCAATGTTTGTACTGCAGTTTTGTGTCGTTAATCGCAAAGCTGAAGTAAACTCATGGAGATTTTGCAAATAATATCGGACATATTCTCTTTTTTCAGACGTCATCGAGAAATTTGTTTAACTCAAGAAAGAGGAAAATTTCGGAATCGGAAGTTCCTCTAGGACTCAAAAGAGATAGACCAACTGGTAACATATATTATTAGCATTCTGCATATTACTGGTGTCAATCATATGGCTTATTTTCATGCGTATGTGATGCTCTTTTTTCGTGGGAAACGAATTCACTGTCCAACGTGGAGAAGGAAGATTGGAAGAAATTGGTTAGTTCTT
This sequence comes from Angiostrongylus costaricensis, assembly GCA_900624975.1. Taxonomy (NCBI): domain Eukaryota; kingdom Metazoa; phylum Nematoda; class Chromadorea; order Rhabditida; family Metastrongylidae; genus Angiostrongylus; species Angiostrongylus costaricensis. The sequence goes on along the minus strand of UYYA01000135.1, from coordinate 66,395 downwards.
TTCTATATGGTGCAATATTAAACTGCCTACCTTTGGTAACACTTACCCAATGGCGTAACATGTATAGGTATCTTGTTTACTAGAATAACGGCTGCTTTCTACTTTGAATTAGCATATCTGAGGTGATATGGAATTTCAGTAATTGTAACAAAAGCTACCAGAACCTGGAAGTCTTCCCGTACAAAATAATTGTTCCCGTGTTGTGCCACCATGAAATTTGATTCCGTGAAACATGCGACATATATTTCTTCTACTTTATTTCTCAAAGGCTCATATTTCGAAAAGAAAGCGAGTGAACAAGCGATATTTCGATCGCACGATGGTGGGGCACAATGAACCGCTTATTTTTGCAGCTCTAGTTGTTCCCCTGGAAGCCTTAAATGCTTGTGATTCGATATCACTTTTTTCCAAAGATTTCAGTTCTTAACGAATTTGAACTTGAAGGAATTTGCAATAGATCAAAGTCTGTTCTATAAATTTGTAAAGTTCTGAACTGCTGAAATGCTGTAGTAATCGAAAAGTTGTCATTCGTCAGAAAATCAGCTTCCTCACAAATGGGTTAAGACATTGTTAAAAATACTATGACTAAGTGGAAACTCGAAAGTGACTAACGTGGAAAGTGAATTGCTAGAGATTTGTAAAAGATAGTAGGGTTAGAGATGAAATCACTCCAACTCTAGAATTCTATACAGTAATTTGTCAACGTGTTTAGTGAGATGAGTAAATTATTCAATACCTCTTACCGTGTGTGAAGTTCATTTAAGGTTTTGATTGATCTCTGCTTATATTCATGCTACTGAAGTGCAGTTTTTTGGTATCACCGTTTTTTGGAAGTGGAAATCATGTGCAGTTGAGAGAAGTGTTTCTGGGCATACTAATAGTAAATAATTGTTCTTCAGGGTGCATAATAATGTTGGTGATATGTGTAATATTAACAATGTTTAGAGGAGGAAGTGCATTCAGTCGTTCTTTACCGGTTATTGGGTTGTTTTTAACGTTGTGAATGCAAATTTTTCTCATAGCTGAGGAATATTTACCAGAGATTTACGGTTATTCAATAGCTTTTAGGGACATGATTTGTTACATTTGATTTGAGGTATACGCTCTTACTATTTTTTTTTCTCGTTCTATGTCTTGTGAATAAAGAAGTAGTTGCAGTCGTGGCAGCGTTATAAAACATGAAATGGTGTTCTTAACATAACATGCATAGTGATAACTTGGAATATTTACCATTGACGTTCGTTTAGGTTGCACCACATAGTGAACCGTGTACAATCAGATTTCGTCTACCTATTGGCGAAGGTGGTCATATTGAAACTGCTGTATTTTCCATGAAAACACAGCTCTCGGTGAGTTGTTGCATTTGTTGTTTGTCGAATCTTTTTCAAAGTGGTAAATCTTCAGGTGGTTTTCCTTTTTATTAACGCTCGTGGTCTATCGCCTCACCGACATAGCATTATAATCTCGTTTCCGAGGCGTGAATATACGTTGAAACACGCTGCGATGACATTGGAAGATCTCGGATTTACCAAATGTGAACATGTTCATGTTGACTGTATCGGAATTGTTGAATAGTAAGAGTATTTATAATATTATGATCTGTGTTTAGTTACCTGGATTGTATTAGCGATTTTTTTCTTTGGTTCGATCCAAGGTATGCTGACATCTCCACCGAAATCTCTGTCACTGTCATACAATTTGGCTTCCTTACTCAGCATGGGTTCCTTGTGTTGATTTTGCTGTTTTGATTTTTTTTTAAATGTTTTCGATAAAGTATTTACGTTGGTTTTCCATTTTTTAAGTGTGGGTTTGTGTCCACATACTGAATGACACTGTTTAGCCTTCCCTAGATGTGTGGCAAATGCTTATGTAGTTTGTACTTCGAGACACAATACTTTCCGTATGCCTGTGATATAGCCATATGGAATGGAGGTGCTTTCGTCTTCTTGCGGAATCAGGCCGCTTTGTGAAAAATTAAGAGTGGAGCGCTTGCTAATAAACAGCGAGGTATGTTCTATGATTTGTTGGAGATGGTAAGTACGAATAATACTGTTATTGTAATCTCAGTAACACTTCACTAAGTTGTTATCAAGTGCACTTCCTCAACATCATATTGGCTTCCTAAATTAAAAATGGTAAGTTCGGATGTAAATCTTTCAATTGAAGTACAGGATTTTCACCCGTAGATATGTGTTGGTTTTGTCCGAGAACCCTGTTGCATTGAACACTAACTCGATAGTTGGATTTCACATGCATAAGCAGTTATTGAGGAGTTGCAAGATTACGTGGTACGTTCCTAGTTGGATGGACAGGGCAGGTAAAGGTAAGATACGAGCAGCAAACAACTTCGTACTTGCCCTGAATCAGGATCAGGGAACGATTCTTCTGCTGCGCTGGATTGAATCCCAGTTCCAGAGTGGCTAGAACTATATTTGTATGAGCATGTATGTGGTTCCGTTATTCGATTTGTATTCTACATGCTGGTTCTTCCAAAAGTCTGCAGTTAAAGGACTTTTGTAACATGTGAGATGGATTGAAGTGGCATCCAATACGTAAGCTCTGCATCTACTCAAGGAGTACGTCTAGCTGAAGAAGGGTATATTTTTCAAGACAATTTTGGTACATTATCAAATTTTGGGGAATTAAAACATTCTGCTAAGAATTTAGTAGACCTTTCCTGTATCTCCTATCGCCCTGTTGACCGTCAAGTGACTCTAGCCGACGCTAATAAATCTTCTGTTTCTTTATGTCGCTCACAAGAATAATTCAATGGATTCTGCTCGCTCTAGCGACTCGAGCATCATACCTTCTCTCTAGGTTTTTCGTAGAGCTCTGACCGTCGGGTCGGTGGTCTTCCTGTAGTACGTTTGACATCTCAAAGAATCCAATCACTGACTACTCTTGTCTATCGGTTGTCGTTAATACGCATTACATATCCAACTTACCTTATCCTCAACAGTTTGACGTATAGAACGGGATTTTTGATTTTTGATCGTTGACGCAGGTCGGATCCTTTCCGTTACTTGTGTTAAACGGGATATTCGTACCATTGTCCTTTCAACTGCGCATTCAATAATGCAGAGCTATCTCTGATATTGCCAGCATGGTGACTAGGTTTCTAAGGAATGCGTTGCGGCATAATGAATCATAGAGTTGAAGAGGAGGGCACGTAGATGGATGTTGTTTGTTCTCTTCACTATATCCTTAATGCCCTCGAAAGCTCACCAAACTTCTTTTACTCCTGCTCAGCTCTTGAGCTAAGTCATTCATTATGTTGATTTCACGACCTCGATAGACGTAAATGGAGCATTCGGAGCTATTCACTCCGTTAAGTGTGAACGGGACAAAGCAAACCAGTCTGTTTCTCATCAACATAGTTTTTATGAAACCTACTCGAAGAGCAAGCTTTCCACAGGCGTTATCAAATTCGGTAAGCATTCACTCCGGCTAACCAATGCTTGACGTTAAAAGAACGATCTCATCAACAAGACCAAGATATTGTAGTTGTAATTTTAATTGACCATCGATTTCTACTCCCATATTGTCTCCAGTGCTCTCAGTGGTGCCGCTAGATAACTTTTGCGAGATGTTATCGCCTTGCCTACCCCATTTTTTGTCCTTGATGTTAATATCGTTGTGTAATGGTGACACTTTGGTTGTGAATTTCTTATATATCTTATTAGGAAACTTTATACACTGAGCAGGGATGCCCTGGCTGTCCAGTGCTTCCATGATTGCTTCTACTTTAAGTAGGTCAAAGGCTTTCGTTACATCGGTTGTAGTGAGGCAGAGCAGACTTTTAAACTCTCACTATACTTCCACGAGGCTTATTATTGTGTGAATGTGGTCCATCGTAGTGAATCCTTTTCCGAACCTTGGTGACATGGCACTCCTTCGTTTAGTGTTCCGTCAGTTCTGTTTAGGACGACTAGAGCTAAAAGTTTCTGGACAACAGACAACAAGCATATTAGGCGATTGTTGCCGATATCGTGGAGGTCACCCTTCTTGAATGATAGCGTGGTTTTGTTAGTCTTTCACTGAGTTGGAACGTTGCATTCCGAAAGGTAACGTGTGAAGAGTTGAGACAGCCTGCTCATGAGGTATGGTGGACGGTTCGTCAAATGTTCAGGTGTTATCCTTTCACAACCTGGTGTTGTTCGTTTCTTCACCTGCGAAATAGTACATCGGTTTTGGATGAGAGGACTACGGTGGGAAGACGTATCGATCCTCCTCTATTTCATATGGAGGCAGGAGGACGTAGGTATTGAAGAGATCTGAGTGGTAATCATGAAAGGTTTTTCCATTGCCTTTCTTTAAGCTGTAACTATTCCGTTCGGGCTTCACAGTGCAATCTCTAGGTTTTATAATCAGCGACGTCTCGGTGGGCTTCTCGAATGCTTTTCCCAACCTTTATCCATAACTGCTGCTCTTCTCTGTTTAAGATCTTTTTTATCGCTTATCTGCGTTATTTTACAAGTTCGGACGTGAATAGGTATGTAGTTCATGCGATTCCATGCTAGCGTCTCAGCTCGAGTGTTTCTAGAGAGAGACATGATGTGGTGACTTTTGAATTCGAATTTCATAGCGCTATCGTGAAGAGATGTTGAATGGTCCTATCGCGTTCCCCGTCGATGTTATCCAGAACGGCATCTTCCCAGCAACCGACCAATTAATCGAGTAAATTCCAGTTTATGGCGGTTTTAGTCCTTTTTTTACAGTTTTTTTTTTGATTCAGCGAATTTTCCTCCTTTCCGCGATAAATGAAATCATGCAAGTAAGCATGCATGGTATTGGTCGTTGTGATACACTCTAACAGCCTCTCACCTTGCCCGTTGCATTCTAATCCATGGTTCCCAATGTGACGCTCTTTAAATGTTCTTCTAGGTCCAGTTTTGGTATGAAAATCTCCAATGATTATCTCAAAGAATGTATGGTCTTCTCTGTTGAGTTTCTCCAAGTCCGTACAGAACGCTTCGAATTTGTCTTCGTTATAACTTGATGTCGGCGAGTAAACGACGAAGATTGTTAGACCTGCTAGTGATCCACACCTCTTGATACTTACTTACTTGATACTTGAACGGCCCGTCCTCACTGGTTGTGCCGGACCCAGCATAATCACCATTTTTCGGAGTTTTGCTGCTTTAGCCATGGTGTTTCTCCAGAGTCCCGAGGTTAGCATAGCCAAAGTCTGCCGCAGGTCCTCACCACCACATGCAGTCGCCGCCCTCGAGGATAAGAGGAAGGTTTAGCACCATGCGACTAGTTTGGTAATAAGGCAATGACGGATGCTGATATTGGCTTATTCTTAGCTGGGCTACCTGGTGGAAACACCGGACTCATTCTCAGTTTGGGAGACCCTGTCGTGTGATGAATCCTCCACTGTACAGTGCAGGCGGACACCCATGAATACCTCACAGCCACGAGGTGGTAAACCTTTGGGAGGGATTTGATTGGTAGGTTTTCGATTTTTTTGCATAGACTTACTTCGACATTTGGCCTGAAGGAATTATAGTTGATCAATATCGACCTACACATTCTTCTCCAAAGGTGATCCTCCAGTTACTGGTCACAAGAATTCTTCAACGCACACTTTTTCAATTGAGCGAACATGTCGTTCTAGTTGCCTCGTGGCTGGACATGGGGTACTGGCATTTCGATGCCCTTGACTTGATTGTTCTCTGATAGACTGGATAGTTCGTGTAATCATCTTTGTTTGATGAATTTTATTGTGACTGGGTGTTTTAAGCAGTTGTGAAGAAAATATGTCGTTTATCTAGCTAACACAATCTTTTGTCTTAGTGAGAGTATGTTTTTGGAAATTAGAAAGTACTCGAACAGCCTCGTGTCCGCTCAAGAAGAAAACATGAACTTATTAATCAACGCCAAGGTTAATAGAAAGTCGGTGATGGGATTTAATACATACCGTACAAGCAGTGTTAAGATATTCCATGTGGCTTGACTGAATCTGAATTTCACAGTTCATCGATGATCAAAGTTCATTGTCGGTCTCATACATCATAATTTTGAAAATCATATGAGAAAGACGCATAATGTGTCTTCGCTGTCACTTTTGGGCAGAAGCCGTAGTGTGACAAAATTCTTCATGTCAAGCGCATAGCAGGAAAACATTCGATCTTATGGTGTTTTCGTGTGAGAAGAACTCACTGAGTGAACCTTTCACGCAATAGTGGCTTTCAAAAGTACCTTGGTCGAAGAATATCATCTGAATGGCGTCTCCAGAGCGATGCGAGCATCCTAAATGTATCTTTCACACAGCAGAAGTGAATAAACTGCTGCTTTACGGTCGACTGTTAGATCACGGTACAAGAGAAGTGAGCATTGTCTATATATTGGACTTCATATACCATATGCTTACGATGCACTAGAAGCTGTATTCTTTCTATTAAAAATTAGATTTTGCACATTAGCATGTGAATGAGGAATTTAAGTAAAATCGGTAAGCCTAACCGTCAATGCCACGTATAGTAAAGGTTTGAAGTGATGCCCATTCTAGTCTAGTGTAGTTTGAATTGCATACGTTATTCTTATTTGCAAATGGGTAGTAATTGCTGGAGCTAAACGTAAGCATGTTAACATAGACAAAAAAAACTGACGAGGAAAAAGCAGCAAAAAGAAAGTAAGCAACAAAGAACAACAGGACAACATAAGTTGGACATAACATTGACTTTTCCTGTTATAGGTGAACTCTTTGCGCGAGCTCCATAATATAATCTGCGACAAATTTCTTCAGCTTGGCCTTTTATCATGGAACAACAAACAGCATCAAGTAGGGCAGAATTTAAAAGTCGATAAAGGGAAAACCTCATCCTAAATTTGTTTTTTAGTTATTGCTTCACCGACTTGTGAGTTCTCATAGTTGTGTATCCCAGGATAACAGTTGCGCAATATCATCGAAGCTGAATTCCGTTGAATTCGAAGAAGCTTATCGGTGAGTGACCTTGAAAACAGCTTGAATGAACCTTCCGTCGCCAACAAAGCTACTTTCAATCCAAAAATGGTGTGTTTGTGTGTGTATGTGTACATATGTGTATGTGTGCATATGTGTGTGTTTCTTTGTGTTTGTGTGTATGGGTGTGGGTGTGTTGGTTTGGGAGTCGGATTGTGTACGGTTGAGCTGAATTGAATTCCGTTGAGTGGGTCGAGTACAGTAGATTTTGAGCTTCTTTAGGATCTTTATATATTTAAAAGCGCCTCCATGACGTTGAAAGGTCTCCATAACCGTTTCTATTTCATCACAGTCAAATGCCTTCAAATCGGCAGTGGTAAACTATCGTGTCAGTATGTGCTTTCGCTGGATTTCGAAAAACTATTGTAAATCCTGTTATTTTTGATTCGATAAAAAACCCTGTAAATGACAGACAGCTAACAAAATTGAGAATGGTTGTCAATTGTTTTACTTCTGTGAGCGTACGGCTGATTGAAGTTGAGCTCTAGCGAAGATCAGGTCTGTCCTTGTCGAGAATAGTTCCGAATTCCAGTTGTATCTTGGCTGTTTGCAAGTTCCCAGCTCCTGTCTCGAAAATGTCGATTAAGAACAATGTTGTTCCTCTTTGATTATTTTGAGAGCAAAATCTTTCCAAAAACTGACGTGGGAATTAATGAAGTCTCATTTGACGGTGAATTTCTGCTTTTGCAAAATAGGATTATTGCACCAACGATATTTCGTCATTGTGTAGAATTTTTGCTCAACAGTCATGTGCAACGGTAATGGCAATAATTCCAATATTAAATATTGAACAGTAACTGTGGTTTATTTTAGGCAGTCCCGCTTGTCATAGTTAAATATAATAGTTTGTCAGTGGGTATGTCTTCATTCCATTCTTACCTCTCTGACTCGATGTTCTGTTTTCCAAACTTCTTTCTGAGTTAGTCTTGGCTCTTAAGTTGCCTATGCTAATCCTATGGAAGCCGTGATCTTTCCAAATAAGAAACCTCTTCTTGTGGTTTCATCTTGAAGTTACGTGAACAATCAAAACCAATACTGAGTAAAGTTTTGCTACCATAAGCGTCTTGTTCTGGTTCTTACCGGTTTGGTTTTCTTAATCGTTCCTTTGACGAAGATACTCGGTAATTGAATGATTGAGTAGACTGAATTCGTGAATCGCAAATATCGCATGAAATTCGGGACAATTCTAATTTGACCAGACGGTGCCTTCTCATCCTATTCATTCCGATGACACCGTAGTTGGCCATTTTAAGTTTATGGATCGTCATCATTTCCCTGACTTTTCGTTGCTTGATTTCTGTTGCAGTTTGTTGGAAATATTGTTTACTGTAGATTAGTGTCATTGATATTGCACAAAGCCTTCGTTTTCGAAGGTGTTCTTTTCCAGAGATAGTTTTTTGTTAACATATGAAATGAATTGTTACTACTTTCCTACTTGTTACGTAAAAAACTTCAATATTTCAGCCTTTGTTGGACACATTCCGTCCTAAGCATGTTTCCTTGTTGTAATACGGCTAGTTATTGTAGCCTTTAATCCCTTTTTCTTAAATTAAAGCTGGAAAAAAAGTTGCTGTGAATCAAATGTAATCTATTCGTTAGGTAAACAAAGAGTGTGGTTAATATCTATATTTCTTCGAATAGTTGTTATTAGGAATGAAATAGTTTGACAATTTTTCTACGGGAATAATTTCAGCAGACTGGGTCATCATCACTCGGATGTGGGGAAGTGCTTGTCTATTCTGTGCAGTTCACCATTAAGTGTTGCTGAAATTCTCCATGCAGTAGGGTTAGTTCAAGTAAGTTAATGTTTTCTATTGTCGGTAGCAGATGAGTGTTTTAAATTTAATACTTACAATACAGGAAATCTCTTCTGACGACTGTATTCATGCCGTATTTAGCCTTGTTTATGGCAACTGTATCTTCCCTAGCGATGAAAAAACAGTTTTAGAAGTTGGTTCCACTTTACTGAATTACATCTGCTTTGTTTTTCTACAGTCCTTTTTTTCTTTTTACAGACGCTATCCTGTTTAATTCGTGTACAGCTTCTTTCTCATTCTAACCCTCGACTTGTTATTCGAAAAGGAACAGCTGCTTTTCCTAGATTATACAAGTTGTACAGTGAATCCCTTTATGCGGTCAAAGTTCGTTTCTATATGTCTAGTTTTCTAGTGTCGAAAACTACTTGTGGTTGTTTACAGATCTTTCTAACAGCTGCATTACATGATTCAGTGATGCTTGTTTTGTGTCAAGATGAAGTTTTCCTCGATATTGATCCCGCAAAGGTATGTCGAAATCACAATTCTTATTTCAGTTTTGTACCGTTTTCGCATTGTGCTGTAATTTCGTCTTTGTTTCCTTTGAGTGTTTATGCCTAATGTATGTAGATTGATCTGATCTAGACTCGAGTCTTTTCCTATCGGTTGTCCTTCGTTCATGCTAATCGCTTATTCATTTACTTATTTGGACAATTGAACGGTCCGTTTTCAGGAGTTGTGCAGACCCCAGCACATTTGCCATTCATTTCTTTCCCTCGCAATCGTCGTTCATGGTAGTGGTTTATTCGAGCAAGGTTGCCGCGTACTAGTTTTGATATCGTGATCTGTAAAAATAACTGCAATTGATGATACAGCTGATTAATTTTGGTTACGAACACGTCTGCACAACGTGAAGGTGGCCGTCCTAGGGGGAGTTTGCATTCTCGTGGAGTTCACTCTACGGTTCTTTTCGTCTATGTCTCGTCTGTTCTTATTATGTGACCAGCCCCATCTATGTTTCGCTGTCGATTTTTATTCTAGTGGATCTCAAAGATGGGACATATTTCGAAGATCAGAGCTCTTTCCGGCTAGATATTGAGTTTCCGTTATATTTCAGAAGAAATCGTTCAAGCGCTCTGTGAGCAGTGCGCAGTATTCTTGATGTCCTTAAAGTATCAGCCCATGTCTCTGTAGCATAACGGAATGCTGGGAAAACCGTTGAATCGAAACGGTGAGCGCGGATCCCTGACTCCATCATTTAGTCATTTATCACGGTGATCGGAATTAATACAAAATGACGGGACTACCTATGTATCAAGTACTCGTCATCTTCTGTTTTTCAGGAGGCATCCAGGGAAGTATTGAGGCTGACCTATTGCTTGTTGAGTAATTTGATCTTCCCTGGTGTCTTTTCTTAGCCTTGTAAGCGCGTATTTTGCTCTTCACTACGATGTGGATCCGACCGCCCCTTTTACTACTGGGATTAAACCGCTTACTCATCGTTTAATCACCACTTAAAGAAACAATGAACTCTGACGATTGGAAGGTTGATGGAACGGTATGTGTTACATTCCTCACCAGTTATGTTTCAGTCACCTTTGAGGTTTCCCAGCGCCGATCGCATGCGACGTTTTGGAGACGATCCGACCAGTGTACAGTATCACAAAAGGGTTGCTGCTCATCGAAGACTAATTGTTGAAAAGCTGGTCTTGCTAGCACATAGCTTTATTAAAGGTAATGCTTTGTCATTTGCAATGTGATCACTTTTTGAAGTTTATTGTAGAACAATCGGTTTATCCTAATTTCAGTAGTACATTTTGTAGGAATTTGTGATGCTATTTCCTCTTTCCCCATAGGACTCATATGGCTCGTTCAACAGCTAAATACATCTCTCATTGAAATTAAGCAACTCCCTGCATCTGAGGTTAACAGTTGTTTCATGTGCATATTTGACAAAGGTCCTACGTTTCACCTTAGTGTGCCTAAGCTTCTTATTCAAGATCGGTGAAATTTTACTAACAAAATTATTACTGCTTAAACTTATAAAAATGTTCTAAAGAAATTATTTCAGGCAACACTAATTTGTACAGACCTTATTGTAACAAATTTGCTTTGTCCTGCTATTATCAATCCGGAAAATGTTGGTATAATAAGTGATACTCCTATAAGTCACATCGCTCGTTTTAACCTCATGCAGATTGGACAGATAATTCAAGTAACTGTTTTTTTTTCTATCTCTTCCTAACATTTCTTTCTTCGCGATCAGCTGAGGGACGAAAATTTATGCTTCACAATAGCTGAGATATGTTTTGGTTTCTGTCTTATGGTTCTATAGTTTTTTCCTGCCTCATCTGGATTTCTCTGGAAAGAAGTGCTTTTATTTTGTTTTCATTATTTACAGTATTTTATTTGTTGCATTTTAGACTCTTGCGTTGAGTCGGAACGAAACGCCACAGCCACATTTTCAGATATTCGCATCTCAATTTAAAGATGTGATTTTTATGTCACAATTATTTTGTGCTCGCAACAAACTTGGAAATGGTGTCTAATTATTTTAGAGTCCTATTTGCGATATTGTCGGTTCTCTGTTGTCACGCCCCATGAATTCTTTGGATTCCATGTTCCCTCCTATTCTCTGTGAATCTCATAAATCAAGGGAACTATTTCGCCGGCCGTATTTTATGGGATCATTGGCTGAGGTTAATACAGTGGTAAGTTTCTTATGAGGTTCTACCTTTTATCTATGTTCTACATGGCTACACATGTTGTTTACAGGTCTCGATTTTACATTCTAGTGCACTGGAAAGTGTGTCATCAAATCAGGTGAGGGTGGAACTCGATGCTTTGCGCATCCGCATTCCAAAGTCATTTTCAACGAGCTCATCTGCTTTGGAAAATTCGATATCGAGCGAATCTGTTTCGTCTAAGCAAAACAAAAAGAGGAACTTTTCCGATAAAGGTTTGTGGTCATCTTTTTACGTAGTCATCAATTTATAAGTTATATAGTCTATTTTATCCGTATGATTCGTTTAAATACTTAAAAGCTTCATTACAGTGCATAACTCGTTGTCGAATTCGCCACCTCATTCAACATCTCGTCCATGTGTTTCATTATGTATGCCTCGACTGCCTCAAGAATGTTTTGATGTGGTCGTTTTCCATATAGAAACACAATGGTACGTTTCCAATGACCACATGTAAAATCTGTAAACGACAAAATATTCGGCGTCGATCAATCCTTTGGAGATGCATCATGATTGGACTTCATCAAGCAACATTAGAAGTGAATGGATACATATCTGTCCTGCACAGTAATGACTTGTGATGATCTTCCGATGTCGTAAGTCAGTGCTGTTATCCTCGTAGACAAATCTGGTATCAATTTGCCAGTTCGGAGGGTTGGGGAAAACTTGCGGGACGCGAGGTCCAACCAAGACGTGTGTATTGCAAAGTACCTTGAACCGCTACCCTTAACACACGAGACCACTTGTATCTCTTAAAAATTCTTTATTTCTGTAGTATCAATTTTAAGCATTTCGAGAGCTAAGGACGCTGAATATAATGACGAATATTACTTGGATTCTTTCTTGTTTGTGGGTGTCTGTAATTTGATACAATCACTGTTCAGTGAGCCAGTTGGTCTTATTTCCGAAGATAAGTACATGGAAGGCCTCGTGGCAGGAGGTGCCGCAAAGAAACACGCCGGAGGAGGACCGCAAAAGAAGACCCGTTTTGTTGACACAGAGAGCACAAGTGCGTTAACATTTATAAGCGAGTTAGGTTTCAGTTGTACATAATCTGAAGCTGGTGTGCGACTCGAGAAGAGATATCAGGTCTTCCTCAGTGAACAAACATTAATTAACCAGTGTTCTAAAAGTAGCTATTTGTACTTTAAAATCAATTATACCAACAGCTATTTCTTCGTAAAGTCATTAAAATTTTCTTGAAGTGGAAAAAAGCTGTATCAGAGTTTCTCAACATAGATTTTCACACTTTTTAGTCGATTCCGCGGTGTCGGATCGTACTCCTGACAACGCATCCGATCTTGAAGAGGATGCAGGCGAGCATCAAGAAGTCGGCTCAATTTCAAGCAGTCTGGAAGCACCGCAAGAAGACAGGTACCACTTCCCTTCGTCATCAAGTAACTGTGTGTCAGTTATCTTGTTTTCTATGAGTCCTCGATCCACTCGATTATTTCTGTTTTTTGATTCAATACCAAAATGCATGGGCACTGATGGTGCGTAGGTGTTATACCGAAGCAAATTTAGCGTAGCAGTAAGGAGTTTTGAGGCGAAACTAAGCGTTAACGCTGATATATTGAAGCATCTTTGGATTTATGAAGAAAAAACTGCATTTGGAAGAAAGAAGGAATTATGTCATTTGCACCGGCACTCTTTATACCTCGTATTTACACACTCAGCTTTGATCAGGAAACGGTGTTCGTTAACGCACTTTTTCCCGCTATTTTTTTAAGCTGGGGATTCATGAATATGTACTTCATTCATTTAATAACCGTTTGAAAATGCCGTCGGTGTTAGTTTGATAGTTTTCATTTTTGCATAGAGAAAATTTTGGTTGATTTTACTTCTACATCAAATAATTGCTAACTGTTTTCACTCTTGCATTTTCCTTGCGTTCTTTGAGTTTCTTATTGTTTGTTACACATTCAGATGTATGTGTATATATTTTTTTTCCTCTCCTTTACTTTATTTTATACGACCCATCTTCACATCTGAGCGGATCCCAGCACTTCTCACATTCGATTCGTTTCCTAGCATCGATCGTCCGCTTAGGCCTTCCAACTTTAAGTGTGACTTCGGTTGTTGCTTTAGGATTTTCATTTTATCTTGAATGTCATAGAATGCTCATTGAGTCGCTTCCCACTGGAGTTCTGAGGCAGCCTGGTTAGATCGTTTCGAATTGGGCTGCAGAGTGATTTTTTTCGAAGTCCGGTACCAATTTCACCACCTAGGAGATATCAAAGGCTTGTTGGACGGCCCGTCGTCACGAGTTGTACTGACCTCAGCACACTTTCCATTTGTTTCTTTGCATCGCGGTCGTCGTCCATGCTGGTAGTTTGATTTGACCACGGTGGTGTGTGCAAATCTTATATCGTGATCTCCGAGACATCGGCAACTACGAGTCCAGCTGAGTGTTTTTAATTACAAACACTTTCGCCCATCGTTTCGGTGGTTGCAAGAAGACGTTTGCGTTCTCTTGAAATCCACTCCACTCTTGTTTTCGTCTATCTAGCATCTGTTCTTCTATATGGCCTTCCCATCTGTTTTTCTCTATTGGTGTTAACAATTTCCCATCAAGATTCTGGATTCATAGATGAAATAAGTTTCGAATATCTGAACCACGCACTCCGGTTAGATGTAAGTTCTGATTAAATTTCACATGACACTGTTCAAGCGCACTGCGAGTGGTGCGCACTTTTCTTGACGTGGTATAGCATCAGCCCACATCTGTGCTGCATAACAGAGCACTGAGAGGACTGTTGAATTCAAAAGGTTATTGCGGATTTTCGGCTCTTTAGTTGGTTGGTGGCTTGTTTGAGGAGCCCGAATGCGGCACGTGCTCCTCTCCTTGCTTGGTCTAATTCCTTCTTGTTTTCCGTGTTCATTAAACGCACGAAGTGTATGGAATAGCTCGGTTTATAACGAGATAGCATTCTATATATATACAATATAAATATGTATATGTATATATATGTATATATTGTATATGTCACTACCACCTGTAGTACCGTTGATCATCGAGTGATTTGAGCGCGCGCCAGTAAATCTTCCATTTTTCCCCTTCGCGTGCAAAAGTGGCCCAGTGAGCTCTGCTTGCTCTAGAAACTCGTTGAGCATCATATCTTTCTTCTAGTCTTCTCGTGAGGAACCCTGATCATCGGGTCGGTGGCCTTTCTGCAGTGCGTTTGATATCCCGAGGAATCCAGTCACTAACAGCTCTTGTCTATCGGTTGTCGTTCATACGCGTGTGTCCGGCCCAGCTTACACTCGACACTTTGGCGTATAGAATGGCATCTTTGATTTTTGATCGTTGACGCAGGTCGTAGTTACGGATCCCTTCCCTTACGTGTGCGACACGGATACTCCTAGCATCGTCCTTTCGACTGCGCGTCCAATTACTCTGAATGATCTTTCATTCTGCTTACGCAGCGACCAGGTTTCCGAAGCATACGTTAAGACAGGAAGTACCACCGGGTCGAAAAGGTGGGCACGGAGCCCGGAGTTCCTTGTTCTCTTCACTACATCTTCTGTGCTTATGAATATATTTTTATATATATATATTTATTTATGTGCATATGTGCTGTACATGTATATTCGTTCGTATGTATATATACACGTATATGCATATACATATATGTGCATACATATATATATGTATATATATATGTATATATATATATATATATATATATACCTCCCAACGGTTTATCGCCTCATCGTGGATGGGAGTTGTTCCTGGGTGTTGGAATGCGATGTACGATGTAAAGCGGTGGGATTCATCCTCCCGGCAGGGTCTTCCAAGCTGGGAAGGAGTCCAGCGTTCGGCGTTTCCATCAGGAAGTCCAGCTGAGAGTGAACCAATACTCCACCACTCTCCCGATATATCAAACTAGTCGCATGATGGCAATTCTCCCTCTGATCCACAAAGCGGCGACTGACTGTGGTGGTGACGACCTGGGGCAGACTTTGGCTGTACTTGAGGATTTCGTCTTTTGAATTTCGTAGAATTTTGCTCGGGTCGGTTATTTCTGAGCTCCTGAGATAGCTACGGTCGAGTGTTTACAGTTGGATCATAGAGAGCGAACTTTTCCCAGACAAGTCTTAGCAATTTCTGGACCCTGGAGGGCTGATAGGCTTGGTGATCCCAAGACAGGGTGTAATCGGCACTACTACCACTGCGCTGCCCACCGCTATGTATATGTAAATGTTTATGTATATATACGTTCATGTAAATATATATGTATATACATATATGTAGATATGCCCATACCATGTATGTATGTGTATATGTGTAACTCAAGTCCGGATTGATGCTCTCAACGATTTATACTCAGCCATTAATTCAAAAACCACTTAGCGACCTCACGTGCTAACCAAAACCTTTTTCAAAATAGATATTTCTTTTAAATGAAGGCACATTTGCCTACAGTACTTAATATATGTTGTATAGGATGCTTTTACTTGATGAGGACGGAGCTTCAACTATCCCGGATAATGTGTCGGATGTGGATGAAACTGGACTCAGTGGTCGCGGTTCGGCCAGCCTCGATGGGCGGGAATCACCTCTGAGTCAAGCCCGTAGTCAGTGCCTGCCAGATGGTCAAGAACATGGTGAGGTTTTTCTCCAAGTCTGTTTAACGTTCACCTTTAACGAGGTATTTGTTGTTAAATAGAAATTGGCGATCTCGGTGCAGTGTCAACAGCAGCTGGTTCGGAAAGCGATGTAGCTCAGCGTGTGCTTCCTAGTGGAGTTCCTGTTGCTGTGCGTAAACAGAATGCTGAAGGACTTGAAGAGAAATTCGGAAAGTTCACTGTGCCTACGTCGCAAGGAAATAGTCGTTGGTTTAAATTTCCTTTTGTCATCCTTCCACTCCCATCACAACTTCCGCTGCAATCAGGTGATGACCAGCGGTCGCTGCTTTCCGATAGCTGGTCAACTAATGTTGTTCCTTCCGATGATGAGGGAACCTCTTTACCAGTTCTTCCTAATCTCCCGTGTGCTGATATTGCTGAAGGTGGCAACCAAAGAGGACGCCCGGTTAACCGGTAATTATTCTTAAAGATAGGGCGATGCATACAATGATGTGTTTCCACGACGTTTTTATTTGAATTGCCAAAATTTTTCAAAAATTTGAGGATAAAGTCTCTTTTTAAATGTTATGAGAGCTATAACGCCTCACATTCACTAAGAATTTGCAGTTCATTTTATTTTGAAGTATTTTGCCAGCATTTCTACTTTTAGAAAAGAAACGAATTGTTTCAGTAAGAAGTACATGTTAAATATGTTTAGCACTGGTTCGCTTTGTGGAGCTGGTGCTGTACCAGAAGACAAGAGTGATACATGGTCTTTAGATGCTATAGCAAGCGATTCTGAAGCTGATGGAGGTCGAGAACGAGGACGGCATGTACGATACTCGTTTTCTTGTTTTTTGCTACTAATACAACTTCTCCATGAAACGTTTATAAAAATTGCTTTTGAGTATATTTGCTGAGTTATTACTCGTTTATAGGTGCCAGATGATGCTTACGATGTACCTCGAGTAGAACGTCATAGCAACAACGAAGTTGCGTTGTTGGTAAGAGTAAACTTATTAGTGCGTAGAACGTTAATGTTAATTTAAACATTAAACTTAGTAATTGAAAATGTACTCTTGGCATTGACTATATATCTGCTTGGGTTCTGAATATCGCAGAGCAATGTTTGAAGTCTTTCTTAAGGCGATTCTATTCAACAAGTTAAATTGGTTGAGTGTAACATCAGCAGATTTCTAGTGCATGTGCTTTTCTAATCATTGTTGAAGTAAACCTTTATATTAGGTTGTTTTGAAATAAATGAGCGTTTCTAACTGTATTATTCAAAATGTCATTGCTTTCTTCAAACAAAGATTTACTGATCAAAATAGAAAACATTTAAATTGATACATTTCGCAAACAAGGAACAAGTTTATTGATTCCAATTCCATAAAATTCTGGAGTTCTGGAAAAAAAAAGTCCTGTCGCCCTGTGATGAATCAGCTCGGCTGCAGACTACCGAAAGGTCAGCATAACTTTGTAATTTCGGCTTGGGAAGTGCTGTGGAGCCTGATCGAAATCCAACTATTGAGCTGAACGTCTCCGGTTGTCATGCGGAATCTAGTTGTCGTCGCATGTCACAAACCGTTCGAGAAAAAGGTCGTTTTTGTTGTGCAGAATAAGAACGGACTACAATTCGAAACGGCGATTTTTTTTATCATCGTTAAATTCGTGCGGCACCCACTTATCGAGTTTTTTTGTCTTTCCTATGCGATTTGAGTGAGAGGAAATCGTTCATTTGCTTACGCTAAGCTGTTCTACAAGTTCTCGAACAGTTCTTCGCGTAATTAGTTCCACTAATACCTTCAATTCGTTCTTTAACTTCTTCGCTTCAGAATGATAGGTTTATAACATTATGTTATATAAATTTCTATTATATGATGTAATTCGCCATTTTATTATCTAGCATAAAGCAGTACCGTGTGTCAGCGTGCAACCCTTAGTCAGTACACCGAACCATGTGGAGGCCCACACAAGGTTGCGACGTCATAGCAGCGGTAGCTCGTTTTCCTGTAGTCGCAGTGAAGCAGATTCGGAAATTAGCAAGTAAGTCTTGTTCATTTTTCAGTTCAGTTATTTTGTTTGTATTGGTCGTTATATAGTTAGATAAACTTTGTGCTAGGACTATGCCCACTGCTAGAACATCTGTAGAATGCAGGAAGTTGTTAGTTTACTTTTCCAACTAAAGTGTTATATTTTTTTCAGAGATGATCGCGAACGAGTTGCACCGTCTGGTTTAATGACTGCTTGTCGAGTAATGGTGAGATATACTCAATACATCTGAGTTTAGTACTGTTGGCTGTAAGGGGCTAATATCTTATACTACTTTCTCAAGAGTGTCGAACCAATTATGAGAAGAGTTCAGTTTTCTGTTCTCATAAAATGCATAGCGGCATTGTTGCCCATCATAGTTGTAGAAATCTCATATCTCTAAACTTGTTGTTTTGAATGGTAATTAGCATCATTTAGACGCAGAAACAGCCGTCTAGTGATCAACCCGGACCTTCTGGTGTTTGTACTTCCTCGTTCAGTTCACCTTCACATTCTCCAGCAGTAGGAAATTCACATGAGGGGCAGTATGATACTCCGTCTTCTCCTTCAAGTAATGGCAGGAGGAAGTTTGCTTTATTTCAACAGGGGCTGCAAAAAGTTGGTGATAAAGTGAGGAAAGGTGAGTTGAACATACTAGAGCGTTTTTTATGAGTCTGCTTAATGACCTGCAAGATTTCACTGGTAGACTGAAAATCCTAGTGCACTTTCAATTCAGGAATGACAGCTTCATCATTTCGCCAGATTCCACATTCGTCGACCATTTCGGACATCCTCAGTGAGTGGAATTCATCCAGGAAAGAAAACGAAGCCCAACCAATTATGTCAAACAGTCAAAGTGAACATGGTATCACTGCCATATGCGTACTTACTTTCAATTCTTTATATTTTTTAGTAATCAGTATAATAGGTGTTTTAGCAAGCTGATACTTTTTATTTTTTCACGTTACTTAAGAATTAATGTACTTGATCTGTCGACCCATCTACAGGTTTAGAGAAAATAAAATATTTTTTATGTCCAGTAATTTTTCTATTTGCATTGCGTCTCGCATTTTTGCAGTACGTCATGTAAAAGCAGCGAATCTTGCAATTAGTTGACCAACTATTTTTGTAGGTTTTTCGCAGAGGCATTCATGTTCTTGAAAATATGGTTCTTAGAGCTCTCATAGTGCATTGTTTTGACGATCATTTTCTACTGAGTCGCTCATCCAATGCGCCTGATTGAGAAAATTTGGTAAAATAGAAAGTTATCGCTGCATTGTTTTTGTACTATTGAATAGGAGCATTGTAGCAATTTTATCATGGTTGTGGGTTTCTAGCACGACAAGGAGCGCTCACTTCATTTTTTGGATTTTCTTTTCGCAGGAAGTCGTCAGTTATAAGCTGAATTAGCGCTTGTGACTAAATCGTTATGTAATAACTGGACGTATCGCATATTTTTTTTTGTCTAGCACTGTATTATCTACGTATTTTCTTGCCTTTATTTTCTTCATATCAGAGTACGAGTTCACTTGCTTGCTATGAAATGAAATTAATGTATGCTTGCACACAAGTTTTTTAAATTGCAGATATTGCACAACGTTCTGCTGATGACATTCTAGCGAAATATCAACCTGCTGCTACACCATATGCCACTGAGGTGCCAATCGAACTGGCATCGTCTGCCTCCGAAAGTGCCCCATCTGAACAAGTGATCGCTTATTATTCTCCGGATAACGTTACGGAGTGTAGGTGAATGACTGTAAATGTTTAGATACTTGTCTACAAGTCTGTCTAGATACCTAGAATATAATTCCCCACATGTCTTAATCTCTCCTGTCGCATTTCTCATTAGTTCTTTTCTCTCGCGAGCATTATATATGGAATTGGTGTGGAATTGACTTCATACACAACTCGACCAGAAGACGACGGTGTGCAGCTTGTTCACGTTGTATACGGATAGTGTGCATCATTTTATGAGCGATTTTTGAAGTCGACTTTCTTTTTTTCCAAAGAAACTAGGATATTCTTACTTCGTGTTCAGTGGTTAAAAAAAAATGAGTATGCTAGTCGCATCTCTACGGTTTTCTAACAAATTCAGATCTCACATCTTATAAAAAATAAGAATAAGTTATTTGCAGAGCAGGTGATCACGGTGGTTTGAAAGTGTTTAGTTTTGCAGTGGGGCCCAGTTAATACCATAATACTACTATGATTTGTTGACGTTTCATGTACATGCATTACTTACACCGTGACGTACTGCAACATTTTAAAGTCATTAAATACTCTTTGTTTTCATTTCGAGAACACCATCTGAGTTTTAGGTTTCGTATCCCAGCTCCTTAGCGGTCATCCTGAATAGGCACTGAGCTCTTTATTCATTGTTTTCGTCTTCCGTAGGAAAAGTATTGTTTATCGCATCAGTATTGCCTTAGTGCACTGTCTTTATCAATATTATTGCTACTCGGGAACGCTGTGAAAGTCGTTCCGAATACATCCGATAATGCGTATTATTAGCAATGTATCAGATTCCTTTGCCTTACCTACTCTTCGCAATCGTTATCCTTTTCTACCATAAGTTCTCCCGTTAGTCGTCTAGTTGTTCTGGTAGCCAAAAAAAACTTCCGATTATCATTCTCGTCTGCCTAACTTCAGGAAAGAATTGGTATGTATAAGGTGACATTTATAAATCATCAAGCGGGGGGCGACATCTTCAAGCAATACTTATTTTAGAGCGTTTCTTGATGCGAAGAGAAAGTTGCGTCTTGTCTTGTGCAGTGTGGGTAACCTTCCATGTATGCCATTTGATGGAACATGTCGGTAAGTGTGAGATTTTTCTAAGCTGGTCGTTCTTTGAATAATAGTTGTCGTCTTAACTTAAATAACTTCCAAACCCCCTGTTTTGCTAAACTAATTTCCCATGTGTCTTCTTCGGTATATTGATTGTTTCGTCTCTTTTTTAGTGGAATGAAGATTGAAAATGAACGGGAACAATTGGGAATGTTACTGCGTACTCTTCTGGCCGAAGCTGTAAACAACCGAGAACAAGGTCTTGTTGCCCATACCAGAGAAGTTATACGATGTCTGCAGATCTTTGACAATAAAGGGTTGGTAGCAAACTCATTTTCTGTTATTCTTTCTAAGAAGATATTAAATTTACTTGTTCGGCTTGTTTAAATTCAGTTGCAGTACTGCACTTAGACCACCAATATGACTGGTTTTCCACTATCCATAAGGAAAAGGAATCAAAAAATTGTTTGCTTAGGATTATTTTAACCCCTTATGTCACACATATGGAACACCTGACTGGAAATAATTTCATAGTCAGGGTTTGAACACACATATCTCTATTGGTGTTTAAGAACCCTAACAAAACACAGACCGTGGACTGAATAGAGCAATTGCAAAGCATGATTTTTCACAAAATGGGGCGATGATGTCTCCAAAAAGCATCGTTGAAATTTTACTGGTGTGCTCATGTTAAAAACAAAAGAATTTTTTGTCTATATTTTGTGGGGTTCTATTGGATCTAATTGCAGAAAATGTGGATTGAATCCAACGCCTTAAACTTTTCATACTAGGCATTTCATACACGGCATTCAGTTACTGTTTTCTTAATAGTTATCAAAATCCGAATTTTTAGTGTCCATAAGCTGTTGCGTGTCCTAAGAGAAGAAAATCGTAAACGGACATCATATTTACTCTACTTACAACAATCGAGGATAACTCTACTGCGTTTGACCAGCTACATTGACAAACTTATACTCAGGATGCAGAGGTTAGTGGTATCGATTTATAATAAAAAGTGATTTTTACTTCTCTAGAGACTTTTGTTGCACGCATATAGAAGTGCTATGTCAATTTCTTTTGAAACTTCTGTGGAACCACGCAGTCCGCCTTACTATCACAAGAGTTCTTTTATGGATAACGAACTGTGCTACCCAGTAGGATGTTCATTCTCTGCGAGCGCAGAGAATTAGTTTAACTATTGCAATTATCTATGTCCTAGTCACGGGGCAAAATCACCTGCTAGGTCCGACTGACAAGTGTGACATGGGAACTATAATTTTTCTTAGGCTTACTTCAATTCGTTTATTATACATACTTTTATCAATGCATCTTTTACCTTTTACCTTGCATACATACTCTACTATTCTCTTGGCTACATATGAAACCTATTACTTCCATCTATTTCTTCTTTCTGCGAAAACGTACCCATTGTTAATTTGGCGATCTCTATTGTCTATCGAATGTTCAGTATAGACAGCGGTAGGTAAGTCTGGCTTAGATGTGGAGATTTTTTATTTTGGGCAACACACTTGTCTTGTGTACAATTTCTGTTATTTCAATTGCATGGTTTCTGACAAATCGCTCCGTGGTATGAAATCTAGTTATACGCTAGCACACTCAAAATATATGTAAGATTGTAATTTCTGGTATGGGTAGACGGGTCAGTACGACACAAAAGAGGCAAGGATTTCATCCTCTGGAGCCACCTTAGTGGCAAAGTAAGCGCAGAGTGATTGTGCATTTAATTCTTAGTAGAATGCCTGGATATATGCCATTCGGCTTCACTGCTAATCAAGTTCCTGTTTTTCATGTCAGGTGATACAGGAGATCGAAAGCCTGATTATTAGTCATTTTTGGCTGCAACGGCGACCTACTTTGTTGTATTTTCCCATTAGTTATCGATTGATGTTAACCGCTAAGTCCAATTAATGAAGCACAATAGATTTATTATTAGTTATTTTGGGATAGGAATGTCAGATGTTGTTGTATGCTGGAACGCTGCTTAATTTTTCTTTTTGCTCTGTCGAAATTTTACTTATATCCGTATTAAGTTATATTTTACAAACGAGATCTTTAGGGAAAAGGCGCTTGTGGAAGAATGTCTCGTGGAAGTACTGGTTCGTTTCTACTTAGAAAACAAGGATCAGCAAATGAAACGGTTTTTGCAGGAGTTCGTTGTACTCAATGCTCAGGTTTGACACAAATCACAATTGTTTGTTTGGTTAAGTTTCAAATGTTTTTCTTATACCTTTAGGATGAGAAGACAGATTGTCTTTTACGAACATTATCTGGTATGTATGCGCGCTTACCAATATCATCAATGTGGCAGTGTGCTCCGGCTCACCTTGTAGTGTATGCGCGAAAGACAATCGAGAGAGTATTCATGGCACAAATTCACGCCTTAGCGTTCTACCCAAATTTGGATGCTGATCGACATCGTGATGAGTGCGTAATTTTCTTGTAACCAAAACAATATAAAACTGTTTAGTACAATTACATTAGAGGCCATTCTAACCTTAAATCCATTAAGTAAATTTTTTCTTCTCGTTTCAGGTTATTCTCAAAGTCCCTAGCTCGACTATCTCGTTCAATTCATCCTGGCCATCCTATGCTAAAGATCCCCAACGTGAGTATAATTTTGCGTTCGGTTATGAGAAACCGTTAGTTTAGCTTTTTTAGCTAATTAGATTAGTACCTTAACAGGTTCTTCATGGTGAAGCTCCTTGGCCATCTGCACAAGCAGAGATAAGCATTATAAACGCTTATAAGTCTGCTCGGGATAAATTGGGCTGTGTAGTAAGGTTTCTATTTATGTTTACCTTATTCATTAACATAATAGTCTGTGCCATTAGAGCTATGTGTCTAAATATGTTACAGGTGTTGTGAGACTATCAGCAACCTAATTTCAATGGCGCCTGGCATGGGAGCGGCCGCTGCCGATGACGTCACTCCAGTGCTTGTTTATGTCCTCATTCAGGTAAATTGTCCACATTAAGTTAACCCGAAATATGACATTTATATTAGAAGCTGTTATGTGAATTTTTAGGCAAACCCACCTTCAATTCTTTCAAATGTTCAGTATGTACAGGGGTTTGGCGGGTCACTTCTTGATGGAGTTGAAGGGTATTGGTGGACACAGTTCACAGCTGCTATCGAATTCATCAAAACGCTCTTGTAAATTCTGATTTTTTTTAATACTAGAAACTAATTTAGCGAGCTGGTTTCGCTTATTACCTTTTTATCGCAGCAGTACATTACTATCATTTTTCTTCTGTGACATAACAGTGGATTTTCATTTTTTGTAACATACGTGCCCTAAGGATTATCGATTTTAAAATATTGAATACTCGCTCAATAACCAATAGACATTTTTAGTCCTGTAAACAGTTTGAGTTTTATCAAATGATGTTGAAGTTTGTTTTATGTACTTTTCAAACTTTGGTAGGTGTGATTCGTGAACTTCGTCTACAAATCTAGTTTGCTGCAGTTCATTGTGCCGTTTATTGGAAACTTATCATGAATTCTGTGTTGCATACGTAATAATGAAATATTTAAATAAAATATCATCGGAAGAGTGGATTGCTTTCAATATGAATTGGTGACTGCTGAAACCCTGATAACATTCCAGTGAACAACGAATTTGAGTCAAAAATAACTGGAATGAATCGTAGTTCTTCTATAACATTCGTAATAACGAGTTGACGATTTGGAATGGAGGGATTTGTAATCACCTAAGAACATCTTTGGAGCATGTATTACCGTTATTAGAAATGTTTTACAATGCACAATTAATTGGTCTCAGGTTCGATCCCGCTTCACGAGATTACTAAGCCCACCATCTCTTCGAGGAAAGGAAATTAATCCTGAGCTTGTCTGGGAGAATCACGCTATTAGTTTGCCACATATTAGTGGACCTTTGGAGGTTATTGTATGAGCCAGATCTTCATTCAATAGGCTCTACGAAGCTTGATGAAGTCGTGTGCATACTGCTTGCCTCAGAGGTTGGTTAGCACAGAAAGCTTTATCCTTTATCTATTACATCGATTTTGGAGGATATCTGGAGCGTAGTGGCCAGAGGTCACCTACAATACACAGGTTCGGCGGCCCGTTTGATCTCAAATTTTTGGCTTGTCAAACCTTCCGTCCATCCGAGAACGAGGACTTAGAAATGGACTTATCTGGGGATAAAAGTACTGCTTTGATGCATCGGTGGGCTATCGCAAGTTTTTATGTAGGTGGAATATCCATGCATTCGCCTTTACGGTATTATGAATTAAGTCGTATGCATAGTTCATCTGGCAGAGATTGGTCAGCCACAGAGGGTTTATCATTTCATTCGTTTTAATACGTAAATTTGTGGAAATTCCATTTTTTCCATATTTTTCATCCAGGGAGAACTCGCGTTTGAAGAACATGTGTTCTCGTCATTGAAAAGATTATGAACACAACCTTTCTCAAATTGAGGGTGCCTCTTGTCAGCACTCGACTTTCGCCGTCGTTTTGTCGATCGCGAATGTTTGTTCGACATGAATGGCCCATTTCCACACTAATACTTATACTAACGGCTCTAAGCAAAAAAAACTTATTGTTTAAAAAATCAATACAAAGGTAGGGTTTTTATACTAGTCGTGTTATTTAATTCAAATAATGGAGTTTTTTCCGATGCGTAGTTCGTAAATGCTAAATCGAAAGGCATAACGAAAGGAAAATGACATCGGACTGTAGATCCAACTATGCTTTACGCCTCTCGTATATTAACATATTACAATCGCACGCGGGTATCATTTCTCTTGTGTAAACGATTGTGGGAAAACGTATTCAATTCATCACATTCAATATCTTCCAAATGTTACGTTTTTCGATCTCCTAACAATCAAGTTCAATTTGTTTAGCGGGACATTCTATTAGTAAATCTGTATGATCGTCTTCAACATAAACAATAAGATCAAGATAAATTAGTTAGTTGATATTTAGCCCTCAAGCTGTTTCCCTACCATCATCATACATTTTCTGCATAACTTGAATTAGTATGCAATAACCTTGTCTACCTTCTCAAATAACTGTAATTAGTTTTGGTCTAAGTGAACTTCTCGAATGAAGATTGCCATTATTGTGCATTCTAAATGAGAGCGAAACTAACTAATTGAACTCAGTGGATGATAAATTGTTATATATGTAAAAGGAACGTATTACTCCAGATCTTTTTTAAATTCCTACTCGCGTTCACACCTTTTGAAATGACAACGTTATGATGGTCTCGGAAATTTTGCGAGTTTTGAATTTGAAATATCCGATCCGTAGATATTTAATGAACGCTAAAGGACTAGGCTGTTGGCGATCGATCAACCTCTAGAGGATGCGCGATGCATTCTTCTTAATTAAGGATCGTTAGAGGTGATTTAATACATATTTGCTCTATATATTGACTTGAGATGGCCTACCAATGTATCGGTTGAGTGCTGTTCTCTTTCCTTCCTAGTCTGCTGCCCATTTGCCGACCCCGGAGGAAGCCTTGTTGAGCGGTGGGCGCTGGATCGAACCAGTGACCATTTGTTTATTGCAGGGCATCTCTAACCTACACAATGCCTTCTGGGTAAAATCAAGCACAACATTTTAGAACGTAATCTGTCTAACCTGTTATATGTAATCTTGTTGACGAAAGTGAACGCTACATACATGAATTGCCTGAAAATGTAGTATTTCAAAGCTTTCCCTTTGCTTCGTTCTTTTTGCACTGTTCCGTCGTCCGCGATATTGTCGTAGATGTGTTCCTTATATGGCTAACTCGTAGACGTCTTTCATATCACTACAAATTCTTATCGGATCTTCGCATTAAGAAAAATCACATCTCATTCTTCTTTATGTGTTTTGAACAACGTTTAATAATTTATTTGGTTTAGACTCTGAGTATGCATAAAAAATTTGTGCTTAAATGCACAGCATAGTTATTAGATGTAGGACAGTTCTTTAAAGACCAGTAATGAGGAAGTGCAACCATATAAATTGAATTTGGACCAAAAAAAGACTAGAAAAAGGAAGAACTAAGCATAGCTGTGGAATATTGATAGTTACAAGATTTCTAAAAGGTATAAATACCTTCTCTGTAGAAAACACAGGAGAAAATGCTTAAAAAGAAGAAGTGAGATCATTTCGTATAGTCTGTTGCAAAGTTCTTCCATGGGAATGTCAAATAGTAAATCCACAAATTTGCTAATTCCTTTATTTTTCATCCATAAACCTTGAACATTCCTCACCTTCGTTCACATCGTAAAAAATCCATAGGCTTTTTTCGTGATGTTTTTAGAAACCTAGCAAGTTATACACGGACCAGTGAGGTTCTCATATTTCCTATTATGAAATTAAATAGAATTCAAAGAAGATCCAGAATATAGAAGAAACGTTTTGCTTGTTAAATATACCGCATAAGAGCAGAGAAAACTGCAAATGACAATAAAAAGAAGTCACGGTTGAAAACCACCTTGTTGAGTTAACCTAGTATTAAGTCGCATTTGATCCGGTACGTGATTCTCAAGATGACGACGTTCACTCGAACTTCACATTATTTATGGTATCAGTTCTTTTTATAGAACTTATATTTCGGTGAATAATTCATTCATTCATTTTTCTTGAGCACTCAGCAAATATGCAGCATATTTGCTGCGAGACAATAAATATAAGTTTAGCTCACTGATTACTGTAGAGCTGAAGAAAACAGATAATGGTCATCTACGGAGGACCTCGCTTTATCACTGCAAAAATTGTGCGTTTTTTGAAGCTGCTGTTTTCCCACTTTTTAAACATAACGTCGACGTGATGCGAATAATGTTTTTTCGGAATTTTTAACATGAGCGCAACATCTGGCGACAAAAATGACACATTCGCATTGAGAAACGTGTTCTGCCGAATTAGATCCCGTATGTTCAAACGCTTCGCAGCTGGAGAATGGAACCACGATGAGAAAAAAACCGATAGCATTAAGAAGAAGAAAAAAAAGATGGTTCACTTGTTCTAGGAAATTGGCGCTTTATCTTGTAAAGACGGGAGCGTTTGTGTCCCCATGCCAGAGATCCGCAGTTCGTAGTGGCTTTCAATTCAGTTAAATAGAGAGGTGTGTGTTTAATTAGGAATGCAGATAATTATGTTTAAGATTCACACCTGAGTCGTTTTTCTGCCATATGGGGTCTGCATATGGACCGTATTGTCTTCAATGATTTCAGCGAATCTTTAATAACTACGACAAACGTGCATAAGTGAATATGGATGTGCTTTTCAATGGAGCTCGAGTCGTTTTTTCTATTGGAATTGTCATGTCTCTTCATTAACCATTGGCAGAGCCTATAATCTTGGCTGATTATCATATTTATCATGTACTAATAATACGGTAGTATCATTAATCGCATAGAATAACTCGCCGAAAACCAAATGTCATCATTGTCCGCCTCTTTGGCATTTTTGCCACAATATAACAGCAAGTGGTTGTCTTGCTTCTTCATTATTATCATTATCATTATTCATCAATCGTCAATCGTAATTCGTCATTCATAATTCATTGTTCATCAATTATCAGTCACCACTCGTCATTCATCATTTATCATCGTCTTATGAAATATCCCTGAAAAACAACTGATACTATGTTGCTAACACGTACTTTTGTTCTCGGTGAGTAACAAATTCGACTACATTGCCTTCATCAAAGCTTGGAATGGGATGTGTGGTTAAATAGCTATATCCGGTGAATAATCGCAGTTTTAAAATGGAAAATCAATGCGTATACTTCAGTCTGACTAGAAGCACGCAGCGTTTTTGTTTTCTTTATGTTTTTCTAGGAATTGAAGGAATCCGTATTTAGGCTTAGATAAGTTACATGATGGTGCATAAACGAAAAGGCATGTTTACTAATGTCAGGATGGATTAAAAGTCGACCTTTTGAATCATCGTCATTAACATCGTTTTCGTGGTCATATTCACTAACACTATTCATCATCGTTTCTCAATCATTCAACAATCTTGCAATATTTTTAAGCACTCAGTTAAGCAATGATGTGTTGTAATCACGAGATTTGACTCACGTTCTTAAATCCCTATGTGAATTCGCGCACATGCTAATTAGCATAAGACTTTATCGTTGTGAATATTATTCTATTCTGCACAATTTCGAATAAACAAATATTTTTTCAAGAGTTACCTTCTAATTTTTGTTCACGATTAAGCTGACGTTTCGGCGAATTTCGCCTTCTTCAGAGCCTGGAAAGGTCAAGTTGATAGCAACTCACTCGGCCAGACGCCTCCATAACCAAACAAAGAAACTCCAAACCAAGATTTCAATCACTTTGAACACAGCTTTGCACACTCACCGCTTTCTATGAGGTTTCAAGAAATTGTTTCTAATTTCTAATTTCTTCTAATTTTTGTTTTTTTTTCTTCTTTGGAAGCACTTGTGTGCGTCCATTTCCTCCTTCCTTTCTGTTGAAGTGAAACATCGCCTATGATTTTTTCGCACACTTTTCGGTTTTCGGCGTCTTCATGATTGATATCAATATCCATGCGCCTGTGCATTAAAAAAGGTTTCTTTTTTAAATAGCTTTAGAAATCTCTCTGTTTTTACTGTATCAGTATGGAAAGTGCGCTTATCGATTAGCGCAGTTGAAGACACAATAGATTTTTTATTTGCTCCTTCTTTGCTTTAGAACTGCAATTTTTGAATGAGTAGATAAAAAATATAGGTGTAGGCAGAGATGTATACAACCATAAGTACCAGGATCCACTGATACAGTTTTGCACAAATATACATATGCACATATATTTACATATATGCGCGTATACATTATACATGTATACATATATGTGCGAAACTGCGTTATTCAACTGTACGCATATGTATACATATAAGTAGGTATATATACATATCTATGTATATATATGCGTATATATATATGTATATATGTATACATATAGGCATACATAAGCAATGAAGTCGCGTGAGTCATGTATGACTCACGGTGTCATCTATTCACTTAACATTGATTGATATTTTTGAGTATTTCACAAAAGGCGATTGATGAATAATCGCTATGTGCTCTCATATAAGTGGGAGCGGTTATGATTAGTTTTGAACACATGCCGATGTTCGACGCTGTTAACCAGAAACATTGAGCTGTGCCTCAGATTGTTTTTTTTCCTTAAAGTACCTCAGCTTTCAGCGAAGTAAACCATTGCAGGATCTGCTGTGCTGATCTATATATTCACGGGTGCTTAGTGGTGTTCTCCATAGTACACGAGGAACTTATTTGTGAGCCGAGACTCCTAACCACCGTTCATTTACTTTTCAGTCAACTAATTACACGCTTGTGGCCTAATCGACGTCCAAGGTGCAATCCTTGCATACATACGTACATATTTGAATGGATATGATGGATGTTGTGTATATCAAAGGTAGAAGTTAGTCTAACGCAGCACAGACGGCGGCCACATTACACAAATTTCTCTTAATCATAATAGAATGCAATTACTGAATAAGATCTCTTTTGATCCATCTATCCATTATCTGATGGCATAAACCATTACTTTGGAAAAAAATTTTCACGACGCTTTCTTGTGGCTGACGTTTCAGCCACTTCGTTCAGAGGTATAAGAATTCAAGCGGAGTGAACATCGTTTCTCTTTCACTGATAATAAAGAGCCGTTCTCCGTAAAAATGCACCACGAAGTAAACCGCCAAATACTTCTTTTATTCGTTGTTCCACATCACTAGATTCCATTATGTGCTACTCTGAAAACTCGCATAACGTGAGATACAACAATGCTGTGGAGATTGACTAGATTTGTTGTGGCTCTGAAATTACTTGTTGTCGTATAAGTCACAGTAAAAATCTGATGTTAACATCGTGCAAACATCCATGAACCAATATTCTAGTAGCTTATGAAGAGGTATTGAAAGTCAATTATTAAAAACAGAAGTATATGATGATGCGAACGGTTACGATTTTCTCTATTCCTACATTCTAACTGATCTATGTTTCTTGCAATTTCGTCGATGATCACTTGGAACGAAGGTTATTCCACAGAAAATCACTGTTTTTCTTTCCGATGAACTTTATCGGCTACCGTAATTTTCCTAGGCACTCACAATGCTGCAAACAAGTGGCGAATGATAGGACAACCTTTTCTAAAAAAATCTATTTTATATGTCAATCGCTTCATATGAATGAGCATGCAGTCGAACTATTGGAATCAATATTCCTATTAGAATATCGTTGAAGAAAAGTGATCAATGAACTATTAGAATATGTTTAATCCAAAGAACTTCATATAGTAGCAATTGTTTCTTTTTGCTTTCGTTTTTATTTAGTTAATGAAAAGCAAGAGCAGCAATCTGGCGGCTTATCAACGAAATCATCCAACACCATCGTTAGCCGATCGAGCAGTGGTTGGTCTGTGTTGGGCTCTACTACTTCTCACTTTTCCGCTATCGTTATTCTTTTGCGTGAAAGTCGTCAATGAATACAAAAGAATGGTGGGATTCTGATTGTTACAAGTAGCTTCACACCTATGAATCATTTACATTACTACAGTAGAAGTATCGAGAGATTTCAAAAAGTACGTTATAGAAATACGGAACGATATAGAAATTCATTATTTCGGATTATTGCAGGTAGTGTTTCGACTTGGTAAGATCTGGAATTCTCGACCGAGCGGTCCTGGTATTGTTTTAGTGTTTCCGTTTGTTGATCAACATGAAACTGTTGACTTACGGTAGATTGTGATTTATTTAGTAGTTAGAAAAGAAACCGGATGTCACATTAGAAATACTTACTCAAGTATTTTATTGAGTGAAAAATAACTTAAAGGTAATAAACAAAGCTAAAACGGATTAGAGCTGAATTAGCATCTTTTACATTTTTGACGGTCTACATCATTATGCCGAAAAAGAACGTGAAGCATTTCCCCAAGAAAGAGTCTTTGCACACGATCCACAATTTCCTTCGTTGACGTGAGCAAAGTATTTCTGGAATTCAGTGCACCGTACAGCGGCGATTTAATCCTACTATTAGAACACAGGATTTTTTATCCATAAACTGCCTAACCATATTTACTGTCAGAGTAGTGGATTTACTGTTTTTTGCTTTATTTTGGTAGTGCAAAGTTATTAAATCATGCATCGCTATCATTATCGTAGTGAACAAGATGATGAATACGGAAGTGAATATTATCATATCCATAGTGTGGTGGAAAATGTATCGGCGTGACTTGTACAAAATTGGCATATGTTTTGAAGAAAATTCTTGCGACGATTTCATTTTGTCGGGATGACTCCACATTTTCGGGAAATAAATGAGGGCCAGATGTAGTTCAATGAGCGTAGCGTTACAGAGAAATGGACAGGGCTGAGAATAAATCCAAAGTGCATCCAATTCTTAGAACATCCATCATTGTGAAGATATCGAGTTAAGATCGGTGATTCTCCGACTACGCTGTTATATAATAGCTTATTAAGGAAAATTCAGAGATCACTAGTAGACGGCTTGAAACAGTTTTTCAAATAGTTAAGTATATTACCGCTTTGATAAAGCACAATCGTGAGCAGAAGACAAAATCAATAGGAATTGTCTTAAAACTCTTATAATTTAATGTTTTAAGTTACCATAACCATATCTAAATTTACGATTGTACAATGAGATCATTATGAAAAAATTTAACTAATCGCTCACGAATGGCTAAGACATGCAGCATTCTTAGTAAATAAAAGCATGAGAGATCATACCACTACATCTAATTATTTTTTATATAATACAAATGAAGTAAGTTGCATGAGTGATAGTGTTAGCGTGTCTCAGAGGACATCATTAGATAAGTGATCACGTGCATTTGTTTCAATGCATATTCCTTCTGAGCACTTGTTTTGCCACAGAAAATTCACAGTTTTCCTAGTGCAAATGTTATGTCGGACACGGTTCGCAAGCCTGAAAGCAATTCTCTGCACTAAATCGTTTAGAAAAAGCTTTTTGGCCTCCACACAGAGTTGATTACCAAAATTTGTCTCACAATACAACACCAAACTTTTATAATAAATATTAAGTTATAATTCTTGTAAAAGCTGTTTGAATAGTAAGTATGCAATAATTTTCCAGTTATGCAATGAAAAACATCTCTTCAGAACAATGTCCTATGATGTGCCGACGCAAGAACTACTTACAAGGGATAGTGTGACAGTTTCTGTTGATGCAGCTGTTCACTACAGATCAAGGTGATCACTCGAGCTAGATTTATCTGAGAAAATGCAAAAATACTAGTGTTGTAAATACTGTGATCGTATTCAGTTTGTCATGAAACTTTTTTAAGGGATCCGATCGCATCTTTGTCAGAGGTTTATGATGTACATTATTCAACAAGACAATTGGCCCAGACTACACTACGAAATGTTCTTAGTATGAGAACTCTTGCCCAAATTATGACAGACAGGCAAACTAACGCCGCACATGTAAAGCACATTCTTAATAAAGGTTTGTTAGTACTCATTGATGGATTTAATGAACGCCTCGTTGTCTTTTACTACACCTGTCACCAAACATGTATAAACGGATCGGCTCCTATGGTGCATTCTTTGAAGAGTTCATGCAATACATCCGTATTGTGCTGCTTCGATTTTCCTCTTCGAGATACATTTTTTAAAAAAGGTATATAAAAGCGGATGTCATCCAGTTCTCACTGAATATTTTCAGGCCAATAGAACTGTAACATTTCTAGCCAGAAACCCAGTTAAGAGTTGGCGGATGCCAGTGTAGAGACCACCGGTTATTCCTCAATGTCTTCCTGCAAAATAATAGATAAAGGACACTATTCTATAGAAATATGAAAGCTTTCGTGTTCCGAATATAGGTGTCTATTTCAGTAACAGCAGTATGGGGAATTCGAGTAGAAAGGGTGGACATTAAAGATATTCGAATTCCACGAGATTTGTACATTGCCATGGCTGCAGAAGCGGAGGCAGTACGAGCATCAGAAGCGAAACTCATTTGTGCACATGGCGAATTAGGTGTAAGTAATTAACCTTATAACTTTCGTATCACGGTGTCTCATGGGGAGAATTACCTAGAAGGTTGTTTTAAATTTCCTCTAATTGAAATGATTTGCTTATTTTGATGAATACAGCGTATATCGGCTATTTATTATGTTCTTATATGAATCGGAAAGAGATTATCATCGTCTTGTGTGCCAAGTTAAAGCTGTATACTTGGTCAAATGTTTCCATAACTCTAAGGAAAAGACTAAGACGTAAATTAGACAAATTAGCCTTGGAAGCTACTGCCTCTACTTCATATATTTCCAGTTCCATATGAACTTCCTATGGTTAATTCGATTTGAGTGATTGAAAGCTATTCTCAAACCAATTTATTCCCATTTGTTTTGTCCAAAGTAGTTCTCAAATTGACCAAATTAGTACCTCAAGAGTCAAATCACAAGACTGACTTTCTTTTCACCTCGGCACTGGTCGGTAATTCACCGTTTCTCTTGATGAACAAACACAAGTTTATTATTACAGCAACTATTCATTCACAGCAGCTGACATTTCTGCGGTTTCACCTTCTTCAGAACCTAGAAAGATCAAAGTGACATGCAATCCACTCAGAGAAACACTTTCGTAACCTTAGCAGACAAAAAATAACACGTAAATTTCCAATCGAATAATAAACAGCTTTTAAACAATCGCCGTTTTCACTCATTGAAAGCCTAATACTAGGTCGACAAAAAGGTCTACTTGGCTGAGCTTTCGACGCCTTCGTCCTCCTCAGAGCAGATGATCCAAGTAGAAGTCTACAGTCGTTCGCCTTCTCTACACGTTGTGTTCATTGTCGTATCGAGTCGAATCTTCTTCAGTGAAGAGGTGGGATAACGAATACACCACATCGAGAGGACGAACGAATATGGACCAACGATTTTGATCATCGGCTCTGAGGAAGACGAAGATGTCGAAACTTCAGCCAAATAAATCTTTCTATCATCCTAGTGATAGGTTACCAGTGAAAGAATATATACTGACTACTTATGCCGGTGTTTAAGGAAAGTTGTTTTTTAAAATATTCACAGTTTCCTTGTTTGTGAGTCTTCCAGTTATTTGATGGACAGCGGCCACACAGAGTATTACATGGACAAGGAATAAATCTGGGTTAAGTGAAAAATTAGCCTGATGTATGGCACAAGGTCCCGCATTATCAAAAGGCGTTCCTTCTCGCTGTTCATTTTTGGAATTTTGGAATTTATCCAAAACTATTCAAGAGTTTTACGCCCTGATATCTTGAATTTATGCGCGGGGATAGTAAATTTTACTTAGAAATCTTCTCCGTCATGTCGCTGTCTGCTATGCGCGTCTTACGAAGTATCCGGTATAACTTTAAATTTATCGGCTAGACGTTTTTCTATATAGCCGCAGAGTGGTCTATCCGTTTCGTCAACGCATTCATCCCCACAGACTTTACAAGAGACTAGGTACGCCGTACTCGAACTCGTGCAATCACCGTCTCTACCCTTAGTAAATATTTTGTAATTGTGCGTTGTGCATAGACTGTTATACGTGCGCCTACGTACTAGCTCGTGTCTTAGAGTGTTTGGCAATATTTTAATCACTATTACCAAGTTCTTTAGAATGTCCCTTTTCAAACAACTTTTTATAGCTGCACCCACAAATGACGAGTGGGATAAACGACACCTTATTTTCGGTAGAATTAACATTTGTTAGCGTGGTTTTTTCTCTACAGCTAACTCGAGGAATTTCGTAGTCATTGAAAATGGGTTTCTGCCGCTCCATTTTTAAGGATTCTTCCTACTGCTCTCTTCTTGTGCTCACAGTGGTGGTTGTTCGAAACATGCTTCTTACAAGCGCTGTTTTTCTACAAGAGGAATAGAAGAGTGTATGCAATCTACTCATGGTTTCTTTGGTTCCACTGATGAGAAACTTGGACTCAACGCTATAAGCGAATGAGCGCTGCGTTGTAGAGTTATGCCTCGTAACACGATCACCTTTAACATTTCTGGTGTGTTGTTGAACTTAGTTTGACGCTTGCTGCTTTCGTAAATGGTGTTTTTTTGTTTTAGTAAAAATGAGCAATTCGATAGTTTAGTATACTTTCGAATTTTATGCTTGCCAACTGAAAACGTCTAGATCTCCAAGTGGTATCGCAAGGCGAATTAATAAGAGCATACTGATTCATTACCTCTTCTCTCAAATCTCACACACAAAAAGGGCGCTTGTGGTAAAAACGTTTCAAAAAACAGGCACTAGTATGTGCATGTAAGAAGAGAAGAAGAAAGAATCACTAAAATATACGCGGCAAATAGCCATTTCTAGTGGCTGGAAACCGAAGCTCCTATGGATAGCTGTAGGAGAAGTGCCACGTCTCTAAATGATGATTCTGTTAAAATAAGGTCTCTTTTATTTTCGTCTTCATTTCCAACAAAATAAATGCAGCTATAAAACGTTGCTTAAGAGAAGCCGGTCTACAGAAATCGGAAACAGTGGTTGAAAAAGCGCCATTCTTTGGTGCCAGCTAGTTCCTAAATGACTACATGACCGTCTACGTACAACGTTCAATTGCACAATTTGCCCTTACGGCAGAGACGGTGACTGCATGAGTTCGTGTACGATGTACCTAGTCTCTTCTAAATCGTGTGAGGACGTATATATTGGACGGGTAGGCCACTATGCATCCGTGTAAAAGAACGTCTAGCCGGCAAATTTAAGATTAAACCGATTACTCCACTAGGCCCACATAGGACACAGAGGCATAAAGGAGAAGCTTTTGAAATAAAAGTCGCTATCCTTGTCTAGGAATCGAAAACATCAGAGCGTGGAAATCCTGAAGCGTTTCGGATAAATTTCAAAAAGCCCGAAAATGAACCATAGGGAAGAGTGCCTTCCAATCATACATAACCTAGCGCCGTACCTCACGCTGATTCTTTTAGCTGAGCGAGCCACATCCCTCGCCCGTGAAAGCTATTGTGCGACAACTCCCCATCAAATAACTGGGAGACTTACAAAGAACAAAGCAGTGATTGTTTAAGAAATGCTTTTAATATGCTAATGGGAATTTATGTATTTCGCTTTATCTGCCGAAGTTATGGAAGTGTTTGGCTGAATGGATTACCTATTAATTTAACTCTTTCAGGCTCTGAAGAAGGTGAAACTATTGTTATAACAACCTTGCGTTTGCTCATCAAAAAGGGCTAATTAGCACCGTCAGAAACATTTGATAACGCTGCCGATGTGTTGCTAGAGAGCACCTGACTTCTCGAAATTCTAAATTGCCATTTTTCGGAACTTCATGAGTAGTTAGTAGTGGTGCAACTGAGAGGGGATAGATCAGCGGTATTCACGCTGTTCACTACACCGCAGTCGTAAAATTGGTTCCAGACTTGTTTAGAATGAGTTCGCTTCCTTCAGTCCACAAAACTGGCAACTAGTTTTAACGAAGATCTAGAAACCTCCAAGCACGCCCATCCTAGGATTTCAACAAGAATCACCTCGGCGATCATTCAATGACATCCTAAAAAGGATCAAATTCTTCAAATAGCAACCGAATCCAACCACAAATTCTGAAGACCTTCGCATATGACGGATGAGACGAAACGAATGAAATGAAGTGGTGCTAGATGCTGCAAAACTGTCATATCGTGTCGCATGAAATATTAACAAAATAAATGAGCATAAAATTACCATTGTGAGCAAGAGAAATGATGATGGAAAGAATTCTGCCTACAGGTTTTCCAAACTTTGATCTTTCCGACTTTCTTCTCACAGAGCAAGTTCACAGAGAATTTTTTTTAAAAATATATAGTTTTCCTTTACTCTATAGTTCATTTTTCTAACGAACAGGCTTCTGTCGCACTACGTCGCGCTGCAGATGAACTTGCTTCGTGTCCAGCCGCCATGCAGTTAAGGTTCTCTTATTTTGTTACGCTCCACTTTTGATGTTATGCCATTTGTTTTTTCCAACATCGCTTTGTACTAATTAGTGCTCGGTTTTCTTTTAGGTATATACATTCACTTCTAAAAATATCTGCACATCACAACCATACTATCGTCTTGCCATTGCCGACAGAACTTGTAAAAACCGTCACCGACTCAGTTAACCTTCAAAGAAGGTCGTAAACCGTCATACGAAGATGTTTTACCAAATCAGTGATGCAAACAATGTATCAATTCATAGTTACGTTTTTTCCCCAAACTATATACTTCATATCGTTAAAATGTTTTCCAAAAATAAAACAGTATTCTAAATTAACTTGTCGCTCGTCTTTAAGACAAGATTACAATTAAAATTTCCCAACTAATTCAGTCACAAAATCAATAGAAGAGATTTCCACGCGTAGAAATGGCTTATGTGCTTCGGAAGTGCTAAACTGTACACTTAGAAATACACGTGAGTAATGTAGTCTTTAGAGACGTCCTGCAACACAAATGTGCTCATTGGTTCCATCGCACCTCGCGATCACACTAAGCTCCTCATTATTTCGGAGTCAACAAATTGGTACTAGACTGGCCTGAGAGAACAAAAAAGGATGCTGACTTAATAGGCCCCTCAATAGGCCAGGTATGAAACCACTCACTGGCGCGAAGCTAGGTATGGAGTTAAATGCATGGCGCATTCCTTCTATGTTTAGCTCAATTATGGAGCTCAATAGCTCAATTAAACATAATGAGGAATACAACTTTGAATCAGAAATAAGTACACATCGACTAGATAATACAGTAAAGCGACATGATTCAGTGTTTTTTCTAGTCGCATTGGACACCTGCACCTTGCAGGTGTTTCATACTACAGCAGGTATTGTTGTGACCACATACGAAGTAATCAACGAGTAAGAGAAAGACACTGGTACTAATTGATGTTACGTGTAGCTGCTTTTTCTTCGGTTCTTCATCATTTTACCTTTTCTATCGTGTTCAGCCATAGCGACATGATTAATTAGATGCAGAGTAATGATATGGTATAAATAGATTTATCGACAAAACGAACATTTAGAAGCCGCTACAATCACTACATACGTACTATTAAAATGTGGTTATAATGCTACGCATATGAATGACCTTTTGGATAGCATAAAGGTACATATTGATCGAAATGCAAAGTACTTATTTAATATGTTCAACAATGAACAACACTTCAGTCGAGAAATCTAACGAAATATATAGTTATATAAATCGACAAGTTCGAGGAATCTTTTTATATGATATTAAGATGATAAATAGAAATTATCTAAGCCGTAATATATCGCTTGTCAAATGATCATCGGATAAATAATGATGATGAAAAAACCCTCTAAAACATCTAATAAATCGTGAGCTGCACTCAATGTAAAAAATTTGAAAAGTACCGTATACAACGTAGCCGTAATAGGTGTCGCAGTAACAAACAATAAGCGCCAAAACATTTAATGTAGTAAAAGCCAATCTGTAGTGACAGTTCTGATGGAATTGCCCAATGAATCTGTCAAGGAAGTTTTAGGAACAACTTTTTTCCTAGTGTATCACAAAAATATTACTTGTTATTAGAAAAGTACGAAGGCGACGTAGTAATCAGTTGCCATCAACTATTTGTAGTACTGTTTCATGACCGCCCCCCACGAACTTTATTGGTTTCTTGTTCCAACAAATCGCTTCTAATTCACTGGAAACGATAAGACATTCTTATATAACACCACTAGTGTGTGATATGATATCGCTATGACTAAACAAAACATCGTTTCCATGCGCTCATTCTCTCTTTTCTTTTTTCTTACGCAGCTCCATCTGTTGGAGATGTTTCTGACAAAGAAAAAACTCCAAAAACTTCAAAAACTATTGCGCACTAAATTTATAGTCTTACATCGAGAATGAGATCAGAGATGAAAGATTTCAGTTCATATGTACAATTTCTATAATCCTCAAATCATCCAAATCGACCAAATAACTGACTATCTTCAGTCACCACAGTTTTAGCTATTTCATGTCGAAACTCCGAACAGTTCCGACGACAATGCACTACTTTTATTCAAGTAACACTAGCATGCTAGCACGAAAATCGTATGAAGATAAACTTTTCCCGAGAACTGAGAACGAAACGATCTCACAGGGACGTCATTTGCTCCTCCATACCATCATAGTCTTCCTCAACCATTACCAGTTCACTATCAGAATAATATGATTCCTCTGAAAGTCCCCGATAAAGCCTATCCTCGTGGTATCCTGAAATAATGTGACAATTGAGATAAAAAGAAAAATGACGAAGAAAGGCAGAAAAAGAGAAAAAGAACGAACCGCTTTCATCCGAAATACTATCAAATTCGAAAGAACTCGTATTGTTACGGTACATTTCTCTATCGAAACAAGAGAGACATGAGTCCAGAACATTTGTTGACGGGTCTGAACATCGTCATTAAATCACCTATGTTTTATTACATGGGAATGTGAATGAGTATAACACAGTATATCTTCCATTTCTATTTTTCTATTTCAGTTTTCACCTAAGTTCTCCTAAATTTTTTTAACCCATTCCTCACCGGGCTACAGTATTTCTAGGGATCGCTATAGGGAACATCGCGTGGAATGGGTTAATAATAAGTATGGATAAAATACTCGACCGAATGTAATAATTTAACTCAGCTATGTAATAAATTTTTAGAACTTTTAGAAACTCTGACACATTTTCACCTACCTTCATTGATTTCTAGAGTATCGTCGGTCGACGTTTCTGTTGTAGGACTGCCCGAAATGCTTCTTGATACCACTTCGGGATGTGCTTGATAACAGACGGTTTCGTTGTCGATTTCTCCATCCAACTAGACATTCAAAAATACAGTCCATGTAGTGATATTAAACTTGAAACAACATGTTTATAACCGGGTTCGCTCTTCAAAGACTACTGACCGATGGAGCCAACAAATTATTGCGCAGATTTTAAAGGAAGTCTTCCTCAAATATATATATACATATATATATATATATATATATATACATATATATATACATATACATAGTTAGAAACTTGGATGGCGGGTCTTCAGTGGTTGTGCGGACACCAGCATACTGTCCATTTTACGGAGTTTTGATGGTTTACCCATTGTCGCTTCCTGGAGTGCTGAGGTCAGCCAGGCCAAAGTCTGCCTCAGGTTGTTACCACCACAGGTAGTTGCCGACTTTGTGGACTAGAGGGAGAATTGCCACCATGCGATTAGTTTGATACCAGGACGGTGGTGGATCCTGGTATTGGTTTCTTAGCTGGACGTCTTGATGGGAACGGTGGACACTTTCTCAGCTTTGGAGACCCAGCTGGAGAGATGAATATCGTCGCTGTACATCGTAGCCCGACATCCACGAACACCTCTCACCCACGATAAGTCAACGAAACGTTGGGAGAATACATAACTATACATACATAAGGTGCGTGTGTGGCGTAATGGTCGAAGGCGGCCTGTAACACACATGTGGAATCGATACGCTCGTTCATGGCTCGCCAAGCCTTTCATGCCCCGGGGTCGGAAAATTGGCACCAGGCTTGTCTGAGAGGATAGCAGCACTGGCTCAATACATCGGTAGGCCATCGCGAGTCATTGTAAAGGCCAGATATGCATTCAATCACCTCCAAACGATGCTTAATGAAGCCGACTGCATGGTGTATCCCTCAGGGATTGATCAACGCAGAGAGCTTTACCATTTTAGCTTTATATATATATATATATGTATATATATATACATATATATATGTATATATATATACATATATATATATATTGCTGGTTAGTGAATACTAGATAAAAGTAAAAGACATTACCTCTTGTTCTTCGTCAATACTTCCTAAGCGTGGCGCCGATTTTGAACGGCAAACCGGTGGACGAAAATTCAGACTACCAGAATGCAGGATACGTTTGCGTTGTGGACATCCGCCCAAGCCGACCAGACGAGCATTTTGAAGAGCCAACTTTTCACGTCGATATTCCTTAAAGAAATAAAAGAAAGATAATTAACATTTCTAGGATATAAAGCCAGATAAACTACTAGATTTATCAAATTCAAAAATAAAATCTTTTAAAAGAGCGGTGAATCTAGTCGTACATCGTTCTATTCTGATTTTTACGATTACGAAACGACGTCACAGCGGTGCTACTATGCTGACAAAACACGCAAATAGTAACCAGTTTTCTAAGTTACACAATCAAAGACAGTGTTTTTTTCCACCTTGACAATGCCGACATTATTTCTTACGGTAACCATAAGAAGTTTCGCACGTATTATTTAAAGAGGAAGAGAGATTTCCCAAACGCCAGAAATGAAACATTATCAACAAAGTGTTAACCATTTATTTAGTGTCTATTGCAATTTCTCACGGCGGTGTATTATGTGTGATGCAACCACAATGATGTTGAGATATTTACAAAACTTCGGACCGCAGGTGTTTACGGTGAGGAACGAACGCGCTACTACTATTTCCGGGAGCTAATGCGCTCACCACCACACCATTCGAGACCTTCGTTTCGCCTGTCTATCAGCTAGTTTTCTAACGATCAGTACCATCAGCAAACACCCCTCAACGGGACTGACCTGGAGAGCTCAAATCGGCAATGAGCCCCGTTAAACTGAGGCTGTAGTTGAAATCACAATGTTAACTTTTTATTTGTTGCCTACTACAATTTTTCAAGGCAGGGTGCTATGTGAAATACAACCGCAACGATACTGGAGATGTTTGCTCCGGACCGCAAGTGCCCGCGTTGGGGAACGGACGCACTATTACCCTTTCCTGGGGCTCGCATGACGTTGTGGTGAACGCTTTAACCCCCGGAAAGGGTAATGCCGTGTTCGTTCCCCACCGCAGACGCCTGCGGTCTGGAATTTTGTAAACATTTCAGCATTATTATGATTATCAACAAAGTTCGCTAAAATAATCTCAACTAAAAGTGCTATTTACGGTTGAATATAAACACTCAAGATGTTCAGATATCAACGGCAGATCTCACAGAAGCAGTAAATTCTTGCCACTTCTATGAGATTCCTTTCCTATAGGACGTTTGAACTTAGGCACTTGGCATTGATCTATCTCCTGGAGGATGCAACGTATATCCGCCTCAATTCGTGGCATGGCAGAGATGATTTAATCTATCTCCCCTCACCGCCACCCCTCATCTGGATGTGGCTGATGCCAACTTGCTGATTCCGTAGGCCTAGGGTTTGGTTAATCCAGAGCGTTGGATCGAAAACCAACGACGTTGTGTCTGTTGCAGGACGCCTCTTACCCTTGAGCTTCATACGCTCCCATTAAATATATATCATATTATATATCACTACCACTGTTCAGTCACTGAAAATTACCTGTAGGGCTGCATGCAAGAATTGCCTCAATTTTGTATGTATGGTTAGTGGATCGTGTGACCTTTTGCACAATACCGCATGACATCGAAGCTCAGGTTTGAGCCTAAATCGCAGTTGATTCTACTCTTACAAAGAAGTTCCAAAACACAGAATTCGCTCAATATAGCAGGACAAAATCGATAAAAAGTAAGCAAGGAAAGACCGTTTGCCGTCGTGTTTGTAAATCCAACAAAATACTTTCGGATATTGTATAGGAGCAGCAGAAGAAGTGATACGATGTGCCCAGTACTCAGTTAGACCTTGTTCCTTTGTCTCGGCCTTCAAGCCGGATCGAGTGATCTGAATATTAATTACCATCTAGGAAAGTTTATTTACACCATGTGTGTTGATACTAATCTTAATGACAAATAATACATTTTAAAGGTAAGCTCTCAGAAGTTTATTTAGAGGCAGCTTTAAAGAAAACAGTTATTATCAACTTAAACTTGAACCATCAACATGTTCAGCGCTTTACTTATTTAATAAAACACATAAGTTAGTATCCACTGATAATCTTGCGTGTATCGATTCATCATTATTCAAGGTTGGAAAAATCAGCAGCTGTGTAGATGAGCCAATGGATGGAATAACATGGTTTCTATTCTTACCCAATTGTTTGAACACATTCCAGCTCATTCCAGCGACATTCAAATGTTCCTAGAACGTATATGTAACGCGTTTCCTAACAACGCGTACATGATGGAGTCTTTCGACGTGACCGCTCTTTATACAAACGTGCCGAATGACACCGTAACACTAGTCGTCCTCGAACTCCTTACGCAATTCAGAGAAGCAGTAAACATGCATGGCTTCTTGATGAATCAAACAGCTTACGGCCCACCTAAAGGAGTACTTAAGTTGTCCAATAATTAGATGGTCCGAGATGTATTTATAACAAATTTATGGGTGGGCAATGAAACAGCGAATGGCACCAAGCCTTAGCATAACCTTTATGTCTAGAGTGGAA
Source organism: Angiostrongylus costaricensis (assembly GCA_900624975.1). Classification (NCBI taxonomy): domain Eukaryota; kingdom Metazoa; phylum Nematoda; class Chromadorea; order Rhabditida; family Metastrongylidae; genus Angiostrongylus; species Angiostrongylus costaricensis. Next base: position 22,201 of record UYYA01000135.1, on the reverse strand, counting down.
TCACCAATAATCTATCTCAGGCCCCTCCACTACTGTAAAAATATAGATGGTTGTTTTGACATGCGCTCCACACAACAGGAGATGGACAAATGTTTTCAGGTAATAAATGAACAATCAGAGCAGATTAACTCTACCCGAGTAAAACCGAAAAAATTTGGCTTCCATTTCTGGACGCTCAAATTAACCTAACGAAGACGGGTTAGATCACCAAATGGCACTAAAGGCCAAACAACAAAATATACTTCATTCATCACTTATACAGTCCCTTCTCTTACACAAAAACAGCGCTTATGAGAGACATGTTTCGAAGAGCCGCCACTGTATGCACAAGAAGAGACCAGAAGGAAGAATCTCCGAAATTGGCACAGTAAAAAGCCATTTCCATTGGCGACGAAACTTCAGTTCCTCGAAATAGGTGTGGAGGAAAAACCACGTTAACAAACGATAATTCTACTGCATAAGGTCCCGTTTACCCTACCGTTCATTGGTAATGATATGCGCCCAGCCATCAAAAGTTGTTTGAAAAGGAACAGTCTGAAGAATTTGGTAATAGCGACTGAAATATTGCTGAACACTCTCAGACGCCAGCTAGTTTGTAAGCCAATATGCCCGTCTAAACCCAACGCAAAACTACAAAATATGTCGTAAGAGTACAAACGGTGACTGCATGAGTTGAGGTACGGTGGACCTGATCTCATGTGCGAAGACGAACAATGTTGGCGAAATCGGTAGACTACTCTGCATCTGTGTAAAAGAACACTTAGACGGTAACGCAAAGCTAAACAAAGTACTCCTTTGGACGTGCATAAGATAAAGAGACATAACGGAGAAGATTTCGAAATAGAAGTTACCACCGTCGTACAGGAAACGAGAACTTCAGCGCGCAAAGCTCCTGAAGAATTCTGGAAAAATTCCAAGAACGCACCGTAGTGAGAACTGCTTCATTACCATGCATAGTCTCATACAACATCTCATACTGAGATTTTAACGTGAGGGGGCTCACAACCCATTCATTTGAGCTCCACACGATTACTCTCCACGTGAAATACTCAGTTGAAGACCCGTAGAGACGGTTAGTGTGTGAAGAAGTTGTTTTGCCTCCAATGCGATTGAAATCTAGATATCGTGGTCTTTCTGTTCAAGTTATGGAGGTGTTTGACTGAACAGAATGCGGTTAACTTCACCTTTTCAGGGCGAGAACAGGGCGAAACCTATCAAAACGTGAGTTGTCAATAAATAACGTATAATAACAACATCATGTGCTGTGATCAAAAAATTACCAAATAGTGTCTAGTATTCGGACTGAAAAGGCTTATTTTGTGACCTACATCTAAATTCATGCCGAGATCTGCAGCGGTCCTGCTGCAATACGCCCTCCATATGAGCGCCAGTGGTTTATCAAAGCAGTGTTCACCACCAGCCAACACAGTAAGTACATTTCCGAGATAGATGACATTATAGGAGTCATCAGGCGGATTAATTACGTATCTAAAAACTGTACATATACTACAAATATTTGTTACTGCTTTATTGATTGATATAATGTGCTCAACTAACCGCTGACTCTTCTTTCGAAATGGGAGTGTGAAGAAGTGTGACGCTGACGACGAAACGTTAATCACGGGCATCTGAAATAGCAGGTGAATAAATGAGATGACTTCAGCTATAACTGAGTTAATGGTTTTCCGAACTTCTTGATAGTCAGTGCAACCACCGTGGATATGGCTTAATTTCACAGACATAGTGCAGAGATCAAACTAAGACTCGAAATGTCACACTTATTGTGTGGCGAAAACAATCAGTACGCACTCTTAGCATGGCGTCTACCTTAGAACACCGACTAAGTGCTTGGACACTGTATGAAAAAGCACTACTTACAGGAGCACAAATGCTGGTTCCACTTTGACAAGAACTGTGTCTACTACTGATTTACAGTCAGCGTATGTTAACAACTGATATAATAACATGAAATATGTGCGATATCAGCATGGAATTTGTCCAAATAGGAACCTGTACATGGGAGAGTTCGGGTGAAAAAAAGATCATAACTGAACTCTGCCTAACTCAGTCAACTGCCTCTATTTTCAACAACTCTTAGACAGCATATAGTCGACGTAGAAAACCAATCCTCGAAGGAATGTTATGATTGCCGATAGTTCACGCACTTCCTACTGTATATAATGCTATGTTTTCATGCGAAATGTCCCTCCTTATGTCATTGTAAACTATTTAATGTTAGATAAATGCCAAAACGATAAGACCGAATCTCAGGAATGAAACTAGCAAGTAGAGAAATACAAAAAAAAATTGGGTTCACAGTATAAGGCTAGAGGTTTCATTACCTTTACATCTACTTTTTATTTTCTTTTCATTTTATTTCATATGAGCCGTCTTCATGTCTACTGTGCGGAACCCAGCACTTCTCTAACCACCAAAACCTTTCAATTTTTACCTTTGGCTTCGGTTCCTGCTTGAGCATTTTCATTTCATCTTGAATGTTGTAGAATGCTTGTCGAGCAATTCTCTCTGGAATCCTGAGATTACCGGACTGGAGCGTTCCTGATTGGATTGCAGAGAGTGATTTTCTTATTAGACAAGTCCGGTACTAATTTCCCGACCCCGGAGGGATGAGCGGCTTGATTGGCCCGGAGCGGAGTGGAACTAGCACTATACCCGCGATGACGGCCATCACTACCACTGTGTTATTCGCCCATTGAACTGTAACTAAAGTTTAGTTTAGTTACACCTATTACTACCCCATAATCTGAAAAAAACGAACGAAGAAAAAATGACGATTTTTGGAACTGACATGCGAAATATTATTTAGATATAACCTTGTAGAAATATTTTGGCACAGTATCCTAAAGATATAAGATCTCGTACTTTAAATATGTAAGTTACAGTAGATTGTAAGAAAACTCGGCAGCAATTAAAGTTATGTGATAGCTTCATGCTGAACAAATCGACTGCCATTAGTTGCTCAACAGAAATAAGTGCTAAGCAAAGCAATGAATTCCATTCTACCGCAAGTCATCTTATTGCAAAGCAAGTTCTAAGAGATAAGCGTGCAATATTTAAAACTTGACGACCATATTTAACTGACGTTCTATTTTTATTCTATTACGTCAATACCCGTGGAATTCATCTGCAGAATGACTAATGATTACGGTACGGTTCTCATCTAGCCTTAGCATGGAATCGAACTGGCCACAATTTAAATGTGAAGGATGATCCGTTACAGTACACTATGTAGCATGTTAATGCCTTCTGTGTTCTGTCAGTGTATTTATAAGCCCAGTTATGGCGTTTGATAGGAATTCTATGTACTTTTCATTGATTTTAAGAAGTTATGATTAGTATTTTTGCAGAGAAACAGGTTATTCTAGATGAAAAAAGAGCAACACCTTGTGGTATTAAATTAAAACTGCAGCAAATTACTTTGTTACACAAGAGAAAAGAAGGAACCAGTCCGTTCAAACAATGAGCTGCTTTAAATTTTCCCGATTTAATAGTGCAAAATATTCCCTCCTGATTTTTACTACGACTGAAACGTAGTCTTCAGCTGAGCAATCACAATTTACTTCATCTCATCTACAAAAAGCTCTGATCACTGACACATCTATATCCAAGCGTGACGTGAAAATCTTGCAAACGCGATATTTTCGCAGTGTAACTGAAAACTTCTCTTGTAATTTTACTTCAAACAATTCCATTATTATAAGAACTAGCTAAACATAATTTGGTATTGCGAGAACAAACCCTATAGGTGTTTAAATGAAGCTGTTTCTTATGCGAATACAAATTTATTTGTTAAGTCTTGTCTGCTGGGGTTATGAAAGTGTTTGGCTGAGTAGATCGCATCTCAATTTGACCTTTCCAGGCTCTGAAGAAGGCGAAATCACCGAAACGTCAGCTATTGTATCCTAATAAATCCTATAGTAACAACTTCGTGTCTGCTTATTGAAGAGAAACATCGAATTATCAATCAATGCCGAGGTTAACAGAAAGTCGATCGTGGCAAACCCATAGTATGCAGTTTTTTAAGGCTGGAAGTTTCTCTCGCTGTCGAAGTGAGATGCAAATGGGGATTTATATTCTGAGGCAAGTTACCGTTACTGGAAAAGAGTTCAACATCTCCATCCAGGGAATCCCTATCTCTTTACCGACGATAGGTGGTGGTAGGACAAGTGGAAACAAATACAAAAAAAAGACACTGTAACAACATCTGAACCAGTTGCGATTTTTATAAATCCTAACTGTCGGAACAAACCTAACAGATTCACTGAATTTTGTAGAAAAGAAAAACTTACATGAACATTTAGAGACATCTGCGCCAAAATTATATGAGCAACCTTACAAAGACAACCTTAAATTATAATTAATAATCTACTACATTCAACCAACGACCAGTTTTACTAAAGATCTATAAGTCTACTTTTCAAGCGAATAATGGATCCGGCTTACGCCAGGTGATACGGAAGGAGACAATGCTAATAGTAGTATGGGGTAATGCGGAACTATGTAAACGGATATATACGGATAGAACACACTACTGTGACTCCGAACAACATGAAAAAGACTTGCAACATAACACATATGAACTTTCGCCAAAACAATTCAGAAGTGAGAAAAAGCCAACATTTTCTGCTAAGCGCATCAATTGATGCAATAGACAACGTCATCATATCGTACTAGAGGGCTTTAAACAAATCGGATCTCTTCACTACAATGGCTTTTCAGAAGAATAATTTTCCAAGAATGGCGTATAACAAGGAAAATCTTACGTTTCTTTTATCCGTTAGTACTTGAAATCCAGGATGTGGGGATACATGAATAATGCTGAACAGTAATAATTAAATGCTCCTCATTCTTAGAAATCCAGCAGCACTGATGATCTGAAATCGAAAATATAAACGTGAATAATATTCGAAGCAAAATAGTAAGGTAATCTCACGAGTAGTGATGACAAGTGTAAAACACTAGACAGGATGAAGATCTATAAGTCTACTTTTCAAGCGAATAATACACTTATACAAAAAAGTACTATGAAGGGACGGAAATATTGGAATAGATTACAATCTGAGATTATTTTAACTGCTAACTATATAGGTTTCTAAATGTGCATTTTCCATTCCTACATAGAATTCCATTCTCAAAGGCGACTCGTACCTTTCGATATGTACTAACACAGTTAGATTTACTTAGTAGCGCAATTTGGACGTTTAAAGGTTTGCTGTAATAGATATTTAATCGTCAGTTCGATCCCGCACCTTCGACTGACCAAGCAGTAATCCCTGATAGGTCCACTAATTGGTACCAGATTTTTCAGGGAAAAAAAAGGAAGACAAAACACTGCGTACCACACCTACCATAAGTTATTGTTAATTGGGAACTCAATTACGTCTACGATAAGTTTGACGTGCGTCGCATCCCTAAGGGATTAATCAACGCCAAAATATTTTTCCTTTTGTCCCTTCAACAATACTTAAGAATAAGCAAATCAAATCATGAATTTGATGCTCCCAATGGTGTTATGGTCGTTGCCGGTTTACGGTGGAGTTTTGATCTCTTCAAACCTTTCGAAATACTATTCTACAAGCCTTTTTCCTTCTTAAACAGTATTTATTCCCTTTATTATGCGCACATACTTCTGATTCAATTTAACAAACAAGAAGGTTCAGCGGTTTGAATAAATTGCTGCGACTCCGAAATATTCAACCATCGACATTCAAACGGAACAGTTAACTATCATCCATCAATGCCAAAACGATCTGCAAACGTGCACTTCAAACGTTACGACAGAAGAGCAGCACAAGTGGCACTGTCAGTGCTCTGTAACATAGACGAAAATTCGTCACTATGCAACTAAATTTGTTTCATAAAGGATAAAAGGAAAAATCTTTCGGCGTTGATCAATCCCAGAAGGATGCGCCTTGCATTCGACTTCATTAAGCATCGTTGGAAGTGATTTAATGCATATATCTGGCCTATACAATGACTCACGGTGGCCTACCGATGTATCGAGCCATTGCTGCTATCCTCCCAGACAAGTCTAGTACCAATTTGCAGACCCCGTAGCGACGGTGGGCTTGGTGGGCCTTGGGGGCGCAGGGATCCATCCCATGTGCATTTCAGAGCGTCTCCGACTACTGCGTTACACGCTTCTCTCTTTTTTTCATAATGGGAATAATTCTCGGCGGTACGGAAGACTACACGGTCTGAACTTCGTGTTGTAAACAGAGTTCAACACCGAGAAGAATCAAGACCTTAATGTGCACGAATAATTGCGGTTTTAACTCATACGGTCACAGTTTTTTTGCTATGTTATGGTCAACAAAAACCACAATTGTTTTTTCTGCACTTAGGGAGCTACGTGAGTTGATTTCCACTCATACAGTGAAAAAATAACAACCGCTTTCAAATTTAAATCTACATGCCTCAGCTCACAGTGAATTTTATCAGTTGTGGTGAAAAGTATTGGAATTAACAAAAGCTAGCCTACAGAATAAAAGTTCCTTTGTGTTACCATAACGAAGCTATGATTTTCTGGAACCAACCAGACGTACGTTTTGCCTTGATTTTTCGTCAAAGCTCATACTAAACAAGCTGTAATTCATTCATTCAAAAACGATGATGTCCTTAAATGAAGTGGTGATGTTAATGTCAGCCAGAATATTACCGGGAGTTTAACTGAATTTCACGTCCATTCTTTTTGGAAATTCCAGTCTCAAACAACCTTGAAAAATCAAATAACACTTTTAAAGAAAGTACGAAGAGTAAAGTGTTTTCTAGAAGCCGACCACGTTTTCAAATCCTCAAGCATACCGGTTATCAGGAAACTATCATCGCTTGGAGAAAAACCAGCTTCGTCCGTCTACTTTGCATAAAACGTAACAAACATTTCTATTGTGGATTATAATAGCGTCGCACCACTAAAACCGTTAAATCTCAAGAATAATATGAACAATTCCAGTAACCAATCGTTTACTGGATATGATGTGACAATGAGTCAATAGGTTTATTGAAGATCAAGGTTTTAGCAGGACAACAGTAAAAGTATTAGCAGCAAAACCTTAGTGAAGATGTAACAGAAGAGTCCACATAAACATAACTGATGTACCAGGCAATGGATTACTTCTACTTGAAGTGAAATAACAAAGATCACTGAAGAAAAAAAAACTTATGAACACAATGAAAATATGATTGTGTGGTAATACTTTCCAGAAATAAAGGGTAAAAGGATGAAACGTTCGACTTTGATCAATGCGTGAGGCAGGCGCTATGCATTCATTTCCATTCTTAGCATCCTCTGACGTGATTGACTGCATATCTGATTGCACAACGACTTTGGTGGTCTACCGATATGTCACGTCAGTGTTCCTATCCTACCGGAGCAGGGCATCAATTTCCTAACCACAGAGGGATGGAAGGCTCGGTCAGCTTGGAGAAAAGAGTCGAACTTTCAAAAAGTAGACACCAAAAATGAAACATTACAAACTTAGTAGATCCCTACTATATCACACAAGGGACAACATCCCAAGAACAACCAGCAACTAGCTGAGCACATTGAGCACAAAACAGATATAAAAAATATCTGAAAAAAGGCGTGAAATGTAAAACATACCTGTATGAAGCATTAATGAGTGAAAATAAAGCAGATTGTGAATGGAATAGAATTTTCGAGTGAATTACAAAACGCACTGAATCCACAAGACAGGATAAACAACTTCAATCATTAAGGAATCGAAGAAATGACCCTTAACACATCAAAATTCGCGTCGGTGTTCGATCCGCTAATGGCTCAGCCAAGTGTTGCTTCTGACGGCATAGTAGTAGAATTCCTCCCATTCATGACATCACATGCACCAGTCACGTGTAATACTTTTCTCAACACTACGGTCATCCTTCAATATCAAATGTCATGCCAATTTTTTGGCACTTGCAGTACTGTCTGGACTCCGTCATCTTTCACATGCCTAGGACAATTCAGACACGCGACATGACTTCCCGAATTCATCAAACTTGTCGAGTACACGATGAAACCTCATAAATGCCTCAAACGTATCAGACGCACGGCGAACTCTTCCAGTTGGCCAAAATGTGTCAGTTACACTATAATCAGCGAATGTATGACGAGCCACTCTCATTACAGATAGACATACTGAACAAAGAAAGCAACAAGTCACAATGATAGAAATTTACAGTGTTAAATATAGACTACTGCTTCTACAATTTTTCTTATTTCCTATAATAAAATGAAATCACAAGTTTATTTCAAACCCAATGAAAAAGAACAGAAAACTTGAACATATTTAGAGTAATCCAAGAGAGCGTAACAATATTTTAAAACCGATTTTCCTTTAACCTCAGTATGACTGATCAACATGTATCTATTCATTGCTAAGTTAACATGAGCTGATAGAGGTTTATTCGGCCGATGCCTCGGCTCTTTCACCTCCATCGGAGCCATATTAATAATTGTTCACAGTTGTTCTCTATTCTGATGCGGGTCTTCGTGATCGCATCGAGTTGAAACCAGTGAAGCACAGCCCGGATGAAATCACCTCATTCATTAGAGCTCTTTTATAAAAGATTATTATTGACACTAATTACACATTGATAACGGCCGTTTTTTCTTTCGGACAATACACGATGCGGTAGTCGGAAATGTCACTCGGCAGTGCTTCTTATACAACGGATTGTAGCTGGATGGTTTGTTCGCTAAAAAACTGAACGATTATCAAAGGACAATCTGTGCCAACAACAATCGCTTATAAACAGCAGTGCCGAGTGAGGCTACTTCATTCGAGTTGTGCTGGATTCGACTGGATTTGACTCGATGCGATCACGAAGACCTACATCGCAAGAAGGAAAAACTGACGACAATCGACACGGAACAATTCTGCTTCGAAGCGGGTGAAGGCGCTGAAATGTTGCCCGAATAAAGTTTTTTAAAATCAACCTCGCGCTAGCTTACCATGAAAAAAATCGTATTCCGAGGGAATTTGGTGATCCAGTTGAAAATGGTATCTTTAGTAGCAATGTGGAAAAATTAGAGCAAGACTGTCGTAATCACTTTCTATTTACTGCCTATTCTTTTTTCATGGCAAGGTATCATGTGAAGTTCAACTACAATTGTGCTGAAATATTCGCAAAAGTCGGGACCGCAGATCTCTGCGGTGGGTAACGAACACGATATTACCCTTTCCCGGAGCTAACGTGTTCACCACCACACTATGCGTGTTCCTCGTTTCGCCTTTCTCTCAGCCGAGTTTTGTAGGCGCTATCAGCAAACTATTGTAATCACTTAAAATGTGGGTGAGTGTGGCGCAGTGGTCGGAGGCGCCTTGCAACACACACGTGGAATCGAACCGCGCGCCTATGGCTCACCAGGCCTTCCATCCCTCTGGGGTCGGTAAATTGGTACCAGACTTGTCTGCGAAGATATCAGCACTGGCTCGACACATCGGTAGGCCACCGCAAATCATTGTAAGAGCCAGATATGCATTCAATCACCTTCAAACCAATCTTAATAAAGTTGAATGCATGGCGCATCTATTCTATTCTATCTATTAGCTTCTATGCAATAGGCCAAAAGAGGAAATCATATATTCAACATCGATGTAAACTTAACCAAAATAAAATACAACTCAAGGAGTAGCAAATAAATGTGAGTCACTCGTCAGGAATGAGCGAAACACGATGGTTAGAGATGCCGCTAATAACACTGGTTCAACCACGCTCCGGACCAACTTTTCCTTGGGTTGACTCAATCGCTTTTAAATCCAGGGTCGGAAAATAGATACATGAGTTGTCTGGTGAAAACTTCTTCCTATCCATAAAGGTTGGAGATTCTCTGTGGTGAGCACCTGGTAACGTTCTAGCACGGTTATGCTAGGAGTCCAGGGAGAATATACTCCACCAGAATTCGATGATATTCATGAGGAAGACAAAATCCTCAAGCAACAGCCGGACTCGTGCGAAACAGTGAACCATTTTTTTACTATTAAAAACACGTTGAACAGCAACAAGTACAGATTTGAAAAAACATCTTAGCACGCTTTACTCACTTCCTCCTCCACATAACAGCGAAGATAAAAGCTCTATCATCATCCTAGAGCAAAACGACTTTCAACGGAATTTAAGAGCTAATACTGGAACTAAAAAAGTTAACAAGTGCATACTATGCACATGTATACCTAACAGCTATAAAATTTACGATGTAAAAAGGCCTTTACCAATATCATAGCCCTTAATAGTCTCCACATGGCGGTGGAAATGGAAACGAGAAAAACATTGAAAAGAGAAAACAAGCATTAATTGTTAAATGACGGTAAGACAATAATGGACCGACAGCGGTTCAGTGGTTCGCGATTTGACGAATTAAAGCAAAGAATCACTTGAAAACGACTTAATCCACAAAGAATGGCTTACATAGAACCATTCCAGATGTAGGCGTATGAGACGTGATTTCAGCAGTTAACACTTCCACAAAAACTTGCCGTTGTAATTATTCTTTAGTAATTTTAAAAATCATAATGAATCACACAGATCCAAACCATAATGTCTAGTATATTCAATTACTAAAAACTTTAAAGTATTTCTTCACAATACTGCTTCTATCCTCTCCTGACTGCCGACATTCAGTTCATCTGGTCCAGGTTGAAGGTCATTGAAAAAATTTTGGATTACCCATCCACAAAAATTAGTAGGAAGTGGCAGAGTGAATAGTGACGCAGATCATCAGGAAGGAAGGTGGTGGTTCGACACTTCTTCTCATTATCACCAGCCCAATGCCCTCCTCCAATCTAGGTGGGGACGCCTTAGCTCAACTAACCTCAACATTGCACGGAGAATTCACTGGAACAGCATTCTAAAGTAGCGAAAACCTTAAGCAGCAACCGAAATAACAAGCGAGACGTTCGAAGACCTTCATGGATGACAGATGAGAGCAAAACGATTCGATTGCAAGTGCTGCGATCAGTACGGTAGATGTGATGACGGGTCATGTAACAAATGTAGTAAATCAATAAAATGAGAGAAGGCGCGGGCGATAGCAACAATTAGAGTTTTTACATACATTCTGGTGAATGACAAAGCTTTCTTGCGCCGAATTTTCAATAGCCGTGCTACGGCTTTCACAGGTTGTCACCACTTACTAGAAAATGAGCATATTGTTTCCAGGAAAACAGTGATTCCTTGCACTAGTTTATTCTTATCTGGATTTTCGAATGGAAATGTCGCACTCGTTTGCAGCTTAGGAGACCGTTTTTCAGGGTACGCCTTTCACTGTACATCGTTCTTCGATATCTAGGAATACCTACCAATCACGATGAACAGAATATCCACCAGATGTGATAGCTCAATATTGCCATGAATTTACTGTAATTGTTTATAACTGGTAATTGATAAAGACGATCTTCTTTCAGCGATTACGTTACAACGTTTTTATGATACTGTAATGATGTTATTGCTTCAAAATATATCCAAATACCAGTGTGAATATATTTATTGGGTTACGTAGACTATACTTAACCGGAACGTTATCCGAAGTCAAACGCCCAAGTATGGAATAGAAACGGTCTGAAAAAATTCCAAGTGGGATATTTTACACACCAAATGGTTTGGATGCATACTGTAAGAAGATTTAGGAAGTGGACAATGTTAATGGAAAAAAAAACCCGTACGAACGAGCAGCAGATGTCAGGACAAGTCAAGCCTATGAAATTTTGCAGACTACACAAGAATAATGATGGTCGGTTGAGCCATTCACGTTCGTTTAAGTACCGAAAGCAGAAGAAGAGTTTTAAAAAAATCGAAAAAAGAAAGGAAGTCGGGGTGGGGGAGAGGGGGGTGGAAAAATGAAAAGGAAATGTCATCGAAAATCGTTTACAAGTCTGGCTAGTTGCCTTAGGTATGGAAGGTTAAACACAAGTGTTGAAAAGTTAACCCATCAATCAAATCCAAAACATAAGTAGAATGGACCAATATTGAATATATTATAGAAATTTGTCGTATAAACAATATCGAACAGCGAAAACAACGCCATTTGACTTATACTTCTTATAAAAGTCGTCTAGAATACTGTAAAGTAGTACAATCATACTAGATTAGATAATGATGTCGTTGACGAAGATAATACTTTTTTCGGAGCTTTGCTGGTTTAGCCATTGTGGTCCCCTGGAGCCCCTAGGCAAGCCTAGCTAAAGTCTGCTCCAGGTTGTCACCACCACATGCAGTCACCGCCTTTGTGGATCAGAGGGAGATTTGCCACCATGACACTACTTTGACACAAGGATGGTGGTGGATCCCGGTATTGGTTTACTCTTAGCTGGGCTTCCTGATGGAAACGCCGGACTCCTTCTCAACTTGAGAGACTCTGCTGGGGGATCAATTCCCCCGTTGTACATCGCAGCCGGACATCCAGGAACACCTCGCAGCCACGATAAGGAGGTAAACGGTTGGGAGGAAGTAATAATGATCTCATTTTCCCACAGAGATTATTAATACTGCATTTAATACCGATAATACCAATGTTGACATAAAAAACCTCAACACTGCAATATACTTTAATATTTACAAGAATGTAACAAGAATGTAAAACTGGATTATTTGAAAAGAAATCTGCACACAAATGAAAAGTTTCGCTGTCCAGATTGTGAATAAGCAAGCCTATTTACCATGATTCGATGAACTATCGCCCGATGTCATAAAAGTTCTGTCGGAAAAAAGCGGAACTCTTCTCTACCATTGATGAAGTGAAAAATAGAAGAAACAAGACTAAAAGTTAAATTTGACCAGTAATAGTGCCTTATCTGTTGAATTTTTTCACATGAGAGGGATAACGTACAGGACGAAGCAAACGCTAGTATTACAGTAAGAAATTTTCGAGAAGGATAACAACGAGAATACGGAAACAATAGAGAAAAAGCTAGTTACAACTGAGAAACTATGATGTCATGGTAGCAGCGATAACATACTATACTACTACTACCACTACTTCCTTCGCTAATATGCGCCTGATATGTCGTCGTGGTCATCGTCACTCAGCGGCTGGCTGACCACATCTCAATCGATGACGTACTGACCGACAGCAGTCCAAATGGGTTTGATGTTGACCCCGAAAAATTGCCGAACAAACCCGAGGACGACCACCCGACGACAATATGCAAACGAGAACACACAGGCGGAGTGACCGACGGACGCGTCGGCTACGGCGGTGACCGACTAGTCGACGGCGCCGGACAACCTGCTACGCGGCCGCCGCAGCATTCGCCGCCGCCGCCGCGTACTCTCTCACTCACTCACTCACTCCACTCACTCACTCACTAACTGCACACCCTCTCTCCAATCGTCATCGATCGATTAGATCGACACCGTGTATAAGATTGTCTAACATCCGGTTGATATATCCAACAATATGAGACGTGTTTCTAGCGTTTTTTATGATTATAATAGAATGCTCACGCTTACGTTATGGAGTAATTCATTTCTGTTGAGTTTCACATCACTCTCGATTGACTTAATAGATAGCGCTCAAGGCAGAATAAAAGAAAACGAAGGTAAAAACAAAGGGAAAACGAAAATCGAGCAGAATAAACAAAGCACTTGATTGATGACGGCGATGATCAGCCGTTGTCACGAATCATTAACATTTCCGAATCGTTCATTTGACACCGAACGCTGAATTTGTCCCGCAAAATACCGTAGTCTATCGCCTTATCAAACAAAATTCTCGCGGATTTGAAACTGAAACCATTGTAATCAGTCAAATTCATCTGGAAAGATCGTTCAGGTCGTTGGCTAGATACATTATCTTGTATACAACTTGTTTAAATGCAAAATATATGAGCTAAAATATTGAACACTGCGAAACTGACTACAGAGGTAACTCCAAATGTAAAACCTTAGTGTATTTCAAACTGTGAAACTGTCACAGTCTAAAGGTTTGCACTAAGTCGTCCAAAAGAGAATAAACAACTGCGTAGATAAATCAGCGAGGAAAACTAGCACTGATGGACTCTCATCACTTAGTTCTTCGGTGACACCTGCAACAGAGTGGCTTACATTAGCCGTCATCGTCAAACCACTGAAAAAAAAAGATAGACAGGCTAAAGTATTCGATGAATAATCAGGAGAAAAAACAGGAACGGCTGACTGAAATTGGTACTGTATTGCTGACTGCAGAATTTTCTACGATACCATAACCCGGACGCGTACAGCGAAATGCTTACAGGAGTCCTGTACTTCGAACACTTCCATTGCTTCGATCATGTGACCTGGTCATACGAGGCTACCAACTATCCCACCTTCGTAAATTGTTACCAGACTTATATGGGAAGAAAAACGCATTTACTTGCTACACTGCGTGACCACAAAAATTCATTGTATACGCCAAATATGCATTGAATCCTCTATACGAAACCTATTGAGGAGTCCATTGCATGGCGCATCCCTTACAGAGTAACCTACACTGGAAACTTTAGTCTTTATCGTCTGAGCCATGTGTAGGCATAGCAAGGATGACCTTAAGGGATGGGCACTAATAGATTTGTTCTGGCTTTCAATATGATCTGATTTCATTTACATATGAGATATTTGAATCTGATTAGAACGCTAAACAAAACTGGGTAAATACTTGCTATTGACCCAAAAGGAGTTGTATTTATAGACTCAGAGTCCGCTGTGCCTATATAAACTCTATTCCTCCGCTGCTTCTACCAATGGTAGAAGCAGAAGATAAACTATCTGTGGCTCCGAACTACCTACATTTCTGCTGAAAAAAAAGACGAAAATTATAGGACCTCTTACGAAAGGCAGAATTCCTTTGGTGTACACCAGGAGGGAGGGAACAATTGGGCAATTCTTATGCACAACAGATACAAAAGAAGACTTACTGACGCCCACTCGAATTGAGCAATGAGTAGTCAAGTGGCAGGTTATACAGAAAATGTGGCATTATATTAAACTAGGGACTAAATCCGGGCTACATTACCATCACTATTTCTTCGAGAAAGTGCAATCTTTTCTTTACGTCCTCAGCTTTCTACACCTATTACCTGGATCTGTATTTGAATAATTTTCAAGAATCATTCAACATAAAATCATAGCTACACAGAGCCGTCTATAAAGCAAAGCTAGACCAAATTTCCATTAAATTTAACAGTCGATGCGGAAAAAGAAAGTTATCAAAGGTAGGTTCACTGAGAAAATGTTGCAAAAGTAAGACCAAAACAGAACAGAAGCTTCTTATAACTGTGTATGTTTTCTGTAAATATATTGCCACTATTCAGTATAAATAGATATGCAATGTGCCACCATATCACCCTTCATTAATATATCTGTAACAGTATTTACATTAATGTTGAGTAGGAGAACACATTAACAAGCAAGCTCTCAGATGGCTTGGAATTTACTAAGCACAGCAAATTTTAGATTTCCATTGGAAATTTCCCTACTAGCTTACTTGTTTTATTTCATCAGAGCATCAAGTTTCACATTCAATATGAATCGTCGACGTTAAGTGATTAAAGTAATAGGTATAGTAATAAGTGAAACAGTGGAAAAAGAATCCACGAGAAAACCTGCCAGGAAGGTCGTTGAGATCGCAAGGGTCGGAGGAAATGTTGAAATTGTTATCTGCTCGTTCAAAATGTGGACGGATTGCTAGAAGTAATGGAGTTTGTCAGTGTTCGAAGTGTGACTAACAGAAAACTGGTCTCTGAACTATTTGATTGTCGCAATGAAACAGAACGTTGAGAACTATGACTTAACCTACTTCTCTGAAAAAGAAACATTCTCGTTCTTGACAAAAGTTAGACAGAAATTTCGAAGGAAAATTGTTTAGAAAAGAAAAAGTGATAAAGGAGATCTTAATTTCTCGCATTAACGATATGAAATTGTAGTTTTCATCCCAACTCTTTAATTCAACCAATAGATCTCATTTTATTTCAAAGAACTTTATTAAAGAAGAATAAGGTTTATGTCAGGACATCTTTGATCTGGAAGAGAAAATATCTACAAAGTTTCAGATTACATTGTCACTTATACCTTGCGACCCACAAATCAGGAAGAAAACTGTTAAAAACGGATCAAATGTTGGAAAGCACGAAAAGGCGTATGGGAAGGAACATCCGCTGTAACAGCCGATGTTTTAAAAAGAATCCTTAAGAATGAATGAAGATACATCAATTTTTCATCGTAGAAAAAGATTGCGCTTATCGTAGGAGGCACCAGATTTGCATGTAAATACTGTGCGAACTATAGATTAAAAGTGCAGATGATAGCGTAGATATAATGGAACCATGTATATCACCTGTAATCCAAGGGTGGAGCAATTCCAGCTAACGCCAGCAATGTCAACATTCGTCTCCGTTACGCACAAAGAGCTATCCAGTAGGCTTCATTCGTTCGAACTACACGATAAGCATCAATGTATGAACAAAAAGAACAATGCGTTCGACGTTGATTAATCCCTCAAGAATGTTCAAGCATACGACTCGACTACGCATCCTACAGAAGATTGAATACAAAGCACCCTAAACCAAACTGCGACGTACAGATCTACCAAATAAGTGTACTTATTATCGCAAACAAGTTTGGCATCAATTTCCAGGAAAGGTGCGGGTAATGGCGATTCTGGCCTCGAGAAAAGAAGCACGTCTGTGTTGCAAGGCGTCCCTAATTAATGCGCAATATGCAGTCTCTGTTTTCACTATAATGTCTCTTATTTCAAGCGGCAACAACGTATTCACTGGTGTCCTCTACAAAACAGCATCACTAAATGAAGTTCCGTCTTTCAACTGGTGATCCATTGAAGAAGATCTTACTCGATACGACGGCGAAGGCACCACATCGAGAAGATGAACGACTTTGAGCAGTCGACTCGGATCACCGGCCCTGAAAAAGGCGAAAACGTCGAAACCATACCGAAGAAACCGTTTTATGAAACTCGTGATAGCCTAATAATCCAAGAAAGCATTCAATGGTGATTTTCCAGATTTTACCGCGATAGATTCGGTTCCTGGGTGTCGGGCTGCGATGTACAGCGGGTGTATTCATCCCCACTCCCCCAGTCTCCCAAGCTGAAAAGGAGTCGGGCCTTTCCACCAGGAATCCCAGCTAAGAGTAAACCTACATCACGATCCACCACCGTTCTGGTATCAAACTAGTCATATGGTGTTAAATCTTCCTCTGATCCACAATGGCGGCGACTAACTGGTGTGATGACGACCTGGGGCAGACTTTGGCTAGGGTGACGTCGGGACTCCAGAAAAACACAATAGGTAAACCAGCAGAACTCCGAAAAATGGAGATTATGCTAGTGTTCGCACAACCAGTGAAGACAGGCCGTTCAAATATTCCAAGTAAGTAAGGATTCGGTTTGTTCATAGACGTAAAGCTAAAGCGATTCTTCTTGTTCTGCTACTTAACCCATTACGCACCGCTGGCTGTCGCGCAGTGTTTATTCATCAGAAACCGGCTCAAGATCACTTATGTGATGCAGATCCAACGAGTTTGCAAATATAAAGATATAACACTAAATGTACTATAAAGGAGGAAATGAAATGCAATTTTGTGCTTCGGTTACTAACCAGAGCATCATATTCTGTGTAGGTTTACAATTTCGCTATGCTACTATCATAATAATGTAGTTATTCACCGTGAGTTTACTGTAGTGAAAAAGAAAACTCAGATTCGAACCAGAATGATGCAAGATGAAAAAAATGGCCTCAATCATGCATATAGTCAATTAATGGTTGCTCTATGGTATCTGCCTAAACGGTGAAGAGATCCGGATCAGCTCAAGTCAAGCGATTAATAATAGAAAGAAAAAAGAAGACGAAATGATAATGTTGAAAAATAAATGGATGAGAAGGGCAGCAGTGATCACATGGGTGTGACTTTATCGGTGACATATTTGCCCTTTAGTAACCGGAAAAGGAACAATGAACAATTAATCACTAAAGCAATGGTAACCATAGAAGATCTTGAAATTTTCATTATTTTGGCTGTGGTGCTTCATAAAGTGGTTCGACATACTGGTAAACAACCCGTTCATGTGAAATATATAAGTACGTTTATTTATATGATCTTATAAACTGGTCTTGTTGAGCTAATGCGAGGTTGGTATAAGTTTTCGTTGTCGTCGTTGTTAGTGTTGATGGTCGATGGCTGACGTATCGGCGATTTCGCCTTCCTCAGAGCCATACTGGTACGAGTGGGACTAATCCGTGAATTCAGTAAAGTTCCCTTGATTATACGCATTATTTTACTTGCATCAGCTCTACAGGATAAGCTTATAAGACCATGTAAACAAATATATCTACTATTTATGTCGAGGTTCATAGAAAGTCGATCATGTGAAATATATATAAGTACACCAGCGCGAAAACTCCTTGAGGCTTTTTGGATCAATGCCAAAAACCCTACAATGAATAGCAGGGATGAATGCCCGGAGGTCATACGCGACCTGATCCCGTACGTTAGCATCGATTTTTGATGTGGGATGGTGCAGTCGTCAACCACATGCGACTATAATCAGCTGTTCTAAACTTCCTCATTGGAAGTCACGAAAAAGCGGTGGGTTTTTTCGAGAAGTTGTTGATCATGTAATTACCAAAGAGTCTTTCGTCTTTGTGTAAGTGTTATTGAAGCGTTTGGCCTAGTAGATTGTATATCAGTATACCCTTCCAGGCTCTGAAGAAGGCGATACTGCCGAAACGTCAGCTAGCGTCGTATTGTATTGTGTTTTTCTATCGAAGTAAATGTATGCTGTTTAAAAACCTCGCAATTGCTGAACAAGAAAACGACACATTCATATTCCAATGCCGAGGTTAAGAGAAAGTCGATCCTGGGAACTATATAAATACATAAAAACATGTGCATATAAGTACCGCAATGGCTTTCATAGAAGATCTTACATAACATAACGATCCAGAAAAATTGAAGAAGTATGCTATGCATTAAGTTCATTCCACTGTGCAGTCGAACGGAAAGAATCAAAACGAAAAAAAAGAAACTAAACAGTAAAATTGTAACTGTAAATGGTAAGAAGAACTCAAGTTTATTCGAAAGCGGGATAGAAACTGGAAGCGTATTGGATTTAACAGAACTGAAAAAAGGAAAATCGATAAATAGTAATAATGAGAACTGGTAGAAAATTAGTAATATTACTACGATGTTTGCTATTTATTCTTCATTCCACCATTATAAAAAGCCGTTTTTAGTGACTCATTAACAAATTTCCTTTGATTTGTATTGAACAACAGCCTATAGATAAATAAATGAATAAATCTCCTTGTTTACAATGATGCTAAGATATTTATAAAAGTCCGGGTCGCATGTGTCTGCTGCGGGATCGAACCTCGTTGTTACCCTTTCCGGTGCATAACGTGTTCACCACCACACCATGCCTGTCCTTCGTTTCGTCTTTCTCTCATTTGTGTTTTATAGGCGCTATCAGCAATCACACGTCAACGGGATTGATCTGGGGAGCACGAACCCAGTAAAGCTGAAACTGTAGTACAAATCATAATGTAATCGCTTTTTATTTACTGCCTGTTTTATTATTCTGTTTATATGGTTACTATATGAGAAATATGCATTGTAATCGAGTGGAGTGTGTATGTAGTTCAGTAAGTCGGCGATATGTCCTCCTGGAAACGTTATCGCCGAACACATCGTGATGTGAATGAATTCAAACGGATCGAGTGGATATTATCAAACGACTGTCCAATGGACGTCAACAAAACGACAACGATAGTGCTAAATTCAACAAATCCGTTAGTTAATTTTATTAATATCAATACATTTGGTTTGCTATCAAAGTACTCGTAGAATATGATCAGAAAGAACCTCATTTTTGAACGAATGAAGATAAACCATATGGATATTGCCATCGACTGTTCAAAAGATGTTCCGATCGTTAGCGATAGTACTACATTCACAAAATATATTAACTAACATAAAAATGGTCATTATATCTAGTTCGTTAAAAAGATTCGTCTTAAAATTTTACTAGATAGGACTTTCATTTAGTCAAAGAACTAAGGCTTATCAAGCCGTTGTTGTCAGGCAAGTGTCCAGGAAACGTTTACAACAATAACTACGGGTTTCACTCCACAAAATTCATATTAACAGAGTTTGTTACAAAATTTTTTGTATATCATGTAATCTTAACTATTACTGAAACTACCCTTTCAATTCAGAAACTGGTTAATAGGAAAAAAATACTGATGGACGTTACTACTATTTCTATTCACAATCAACCAATTTACGTGGAAAAGTTTTGTTTACGTATTTATTTTCCAATCTGCACTTTTAAAATTTTGGTTTATCACATTCCACCTTTTGACAGATAAAGAAAAAGTCGACGCCGAAACGTTAAAAGGCTTTAAAAAAGGATAAAACTCTCGGCGTTGATCAAACCCTGAGTGATGCGCCATGCATTCGACTTCACTAAGCATCGTTTGAAGGTGATTGAATGCATATCTGGCCTTTATAATGACTCGCGGTGGTATACCGATGTATCGAGACAGTGCTGATATCCCCCCAGATAATTCTGGTACCAATTTGCTAACCCCGGAGGGATGGAAGGCTTGATGGGCCATGGGTGCGGGAATCGATTCCACGTGTGCGTTGCTGGGCGCCTCTGACCACTGCGCCATCTGAGCCACTAAAGGACCTTTACTATTCTTAATAATTAATCATAATTAAATGGCCGTCGAAACATTTTTCATCATAAAAAAACGAAACTGATCGATCTAATGATTTGGACCACATCGTATCTAGGCTTTACGTGCATAGTTTTGACGACATTGAGTAGTAAAGTTTTCGTAATATTGTTTTTCTAAAAGGGATTTCAGCGAGAAACATCGCTTGGAAAGTTCATATTCGGTGTTTACTACCACTTATCGCCATTTTCATCAACATTTCATCAATTTTATCGAATCGATGAACGTCGAGACTCTACCGAAATGATAAAACACGGAGAAGAAACAGAAACTGTCGAAGAAGAATGTGGTTTTTGTGAAAGTCGAATGAAATACATAGCAGAGTGTAAGGAAGGCTAATTTCTGAGGTCCTAAAAACACTTTTTTTTGTTTATTTTGTTTTTTGGGATAAAAGGAAAGGAAAATGAAAAGAGCACGATTGAAGAGGTACGAGGACTAGTGTCATCATGGTAACGAATGAAATCACCACTTGAAACGTTCACAGATGAATGGACACGGCTATATGGCGATCTGAGTGCCGGTAACGGCGAACATGTTGGATCGATTTCGATCCAAGACAACAAGTCTCCATATATGGTTTCTTGCCGCTGGATTTAATGGAGAAGGATTTGCACCGTGATTATGTTTGGTGATTAATATACAAGATGCCGAATGGATCGTTTCGGAAGCGGCTGTGATCTATGCCTAAATACGCGGCGCTTTAAAATATTGACCACTTTGCAAAAAAATTGAACTTAAATCATAAGAAACACGAGAATTGTGTCCAATGCGGAATAATCGCAAGGATTAGTATTATGCCAGGAATTATTATTTGTAGTGAAAGTAACCGAAGTACTAATGGGACGAGTTAACAATCTTTCTGTGTATTGATAGGGCTAATCGGCCACGGTTATAATTTGAGAGGACAAATCATCGCATTGATGTGAAATGACTTCGTCAGCTTCCTTCCAGTTCTTATCATCGATCCGTCCTATTTCAATTCATTATGACGCTCATAGTTTTTCATAAAGTTGTTTTTAAATTGACAAATTTTTATGTCCATGTTTTTCCTCATTTTATATTTGTTCGACGAGCTTCCACTTCGTATAAATTACCTGCAAGAGTCCTGTTTCAAACATTCAAAAACATCTCATTTCATGTTTTTATCCGGTTACCATATACCATAAGATACCTACGTTTCGGCAGTGCCGTACCCTTCGTCTTAAGGGGGATACCGAAACGAACGTTGTCCATGTTCCAAAATTTTCGTTAACCTTTAAATTCTATCATCTTCATCTTCTGAGATCATCTTCTCTAAATGAATTGGAACGGGTATAGGATAAAAAAACCCAGTTTTACGAATTAACAGTAAAAGCAAATAAAGGCGATAACAGGGAACACGGAAATGTAACGGCCTAAAATTCCTCAATGTACAATTACGTTCTAGTGATAGAACAAAATAGCATAGAACAGGCGGTAACGGTAGG